>CM052800.1:175386819-175487690 GCA_028533885.1 Nasua narica | reverse complement strand
CATCAACAATAATACAATAATAGTAGGGGACTTTAATACCCCCCTCACTGAAATGGACAGATCATCTAAGCAAAAGATCAACAAAGAAATAAAGGCTCTAAATGACATGCTAGACCAGAGGCACATCACAGACAGATTCAGAACATTCCATCCCAAAGCAACAGAATACACTTTCTTCTCTAGTGCACATGGAACATTCTCCAGAATAGATCACATCCTGGGACACAAATCAGGTCTCAATCAGCACCAAAAGATTGGGATCATTCCCTGCATATTTTCAGACCACAATGCCATGAAACTAGAACTCAATCACAAGAGGAAAGTTGGAAAGAACTCAAATACATGGAGGCTAAAGAGCATCCTACTAAAGAATGAATCAGTTAACCAGGAAATTAAAGAATTAAAAAAATTCATGGAAACAAATGAAAATGAAAACACAACTGATCAAAATCTTTGGGACACAACAAAGGTGGTCCTCAGAGTAAACTATATAGCAATACAGTTCTTTCTCAAGAAACAAGAAAGATCTCCAATACACAACCAAACCCTACACCTTTAGGAGCTAGAGAAAGAACAGCAAATAAAGCCTAAACCCAGCAGAAGAAAAGAAATAATAAAGATCAGAGCAGAAATCAATGAAATAGAAACCAAAAGAACCATAGAACAAATCAATGAAACTAGGAGCTGGTTCTTTGAAAGAATTAATAAGATTGATAAACCCCTGGCAAGACTTATCAAAAAGAAAAGAGAAAGGACTCAAATTAATAAAATCATGAATCAAAGAGGAAAAATCACAACCAACACCAAAGAAATACAAACAATTATAAAAACATATTATGAGCAACTATACACCAGCAAATTAGACAATCTGGAAGAAACGAATGCATTCCTAGAGACACATAAACTACCAAAACTGAACCAGGCAGAAATAGAAAACCTGAACAGACCCATAACCAGTAGGAGATTGAAGCAGTCATCAAATATCACCCAACAAACAAGAGCCCAGGGCCAGAGAGCTTCCCAGGGGAATTCTACCAAATATTTAAAGAATTAATACCTATTCGCCTGAAATTGTTCCAAAAAATAGAAATATAAGGGCAACTTCCAAACTCATTTTTTGAGGCCAGAATTACTTTGATCCCAAAACCAAAGAACCCATCAAAAAGGAGAATTACAGACCAATATCCTTGATGAACACAGATGTAAAAATTCTCACCAAAATACTAGCCAATAGGATCCCACAATACATTAAAAGGATTATTCCAGGCGCCTGGGTGGCACAGTGGGTTAAAGCCTCTTCCTTCAGCTCAGGTCATGATCTCAGGATCCTTGGATCAAGCCCCGCATTGGGCTCTCTGCTCAGTGGGGAGCCTGCCTCCCCCTTTCTCTCTGCCTGCTTGTGATCTCTGTCTCTGTCAAATGCTTAGGTAAAATCTTTGAAAAAAAAAAAAAAGTATTATTCACCACGGCCAAGTTGGATTTATTCCGGGGATGCAAGGTTGGTTCAACATCCGCAAATCAATGTGATACAATACATTAATAAAAGAAAGAACAAGAACCATATGATACTCTCAATTGATGCTGAAAAATCATTTGACAAAGTACAACATCCTTTCTTGATCAAAACTCTTCACAGTGTAGGCACAGAGGGTACATTCTTCAACATCATCAAAGCCACCTATGAAAAACCCACAGCGAATATCATTCTCAATGGGGAAAAGCTCTCAGCTTTTCCATGTTCCTGATCCTGAGATCAGGAACATGGCAGGGATGCCTGCTATCTCCACCACTATTCAACATAGTACTAGAAGTCCTAGCCTCAGAAATTAGACAACAAAAAGAAATAAAAGGCATACAAATTGACAAAGAAGAAGTCAAACTCTCACTCTTCGCAGATGGTATGATACTTTATGTGGAAAACCCAGAAGACTGGGAGAACTGCTAGACTCCAAGACTGCTAGAACTCATACAGGAATTCAGTGAAGTGTCAGGATATAAAATTAATGCACAGAAATCAGTTGCATTTCTATACACCAACAGCAAGACAGAAGAAAGAGAAATCAAGGAGTCGATTCCCTTTACAATTGCAACAAAAACTAAAAGATACCTAGGAATAAACCTAACCAAAGAGGCAAAGATTCTGTACTCAGAAAACTACAAAGTGCTCACGAAAGAAATTGAGGAAGACACAAAGAAATGGAAAAACGTTCCATGCTCATGGATTGGAAGAACAAATATTGTGAAAATGTCTATGCTACCTAAAGCAATCTATACATTTAATGCAATCCCTATCAAAATACCATCAATTTATTTCAAAGAAATGGAACAAATAATCCTAAAATTTATATGGAATGAGAAAAGACCACTAACAGCCAGAGGAATGGTGAAAAAGAAAACCAAAGTTGGAGGCATCGCAATTCCAGACTTCAAGCTTTATTACAAAGCTGTAATCATCAAGACAGTGTGGTATTGGCACAAAAACAGACACATAGATCAATGGAACAGAATAGAGAGCCCAGAAATGGACCCCCAACTCTATGGTCAACTAATCTTCAGCAAGGCAGGAAAGAATATCCAATGGAAAAAGACTGTCTCTTCAACAAAGGGTGTTGGGATAACTAGACAGCCACATGCAAAAGAATGAAACTGGACCATTTCCTTACACCACACACAAAAATAGACTCAAAATAGATGAAAGACCTCAATGTAAGACAGGACTCCATCAAAATCCTGGAGGAGAACACAGGCAGCAACCTCTTCGACCTCAGCTGCAGCAACGTCTTCCTACAAACATCACCAAAGGCAAGGGAAGAAAGGGCAAAAATGAACTATAAGGACTTCATCAAGATCAAAAGCTTTTGCACAGCAAAGGAAACTGTCAACAAAACCAAAAGACAACTGACAGAATCGGAGAAGATATTCGCAAATGACATATCAGATACAGGGCTAGGATACAAAATCTATAAAGAACTTCTCAAACTCAACACCCAAAGAACTAATAATCCAATCAATAAATGAGCAGAAGATATGAACAGACATTTCTGCAAAGAGGACATCCAAATGACAACAGACACATGAAAAAGTGCTCAACATCACTCAGCATCAGAGAAATACAAATCAAAACCACAGTGAGATACCACCTCACACCAGTCAGAATGGCTAAAATTAGCAAGTCAGGAAACTACAGATGTTGTCGAGGATGTAGAGAAAGGGGAACCCTCCTACACTCTTGGTGGGAATGCAACCTGGTACAGCCACTCTGGTAAACAGTATGGAGGTTCCTCAAAATGTTGAAAATAGAGCTACCCTATGACCCAGCAATCACACTACTAGGTATTTACTCTAAAGATACAAATATAGTGATCCGAAGGGAACATGGACCCGAATGTTTATAGCAGCAATGTCCACAATAGCCAAACTGTGGAAAGAACCTAGATGTCCATCAACAGACGAATGGATAAAGAAGATGTGGTATATATATACAATGGAATACTATGCAGCCATCCAGAGAAACGAAATCTTGCCATTTGCAACAATGTGGATGGAACTAGAGGGTATTATGCTAAGCAAAATAAGTCAATCGGAGAAAGACAGTTATCATATGTTCTCTCTGATATGAAGCATTTGAGAGGCAGGGCGTGAGGTCATGGGGGGTGGGGGAGAGAAATGAGACAAGATGGGATGGGGAAGGAGACAAACCATAAAAGACTCCTAAACTCATGAGACAAACTGACGGTGGCTGGGGGGTGGGGGTTAGGGATAGGGTGACCGTGTTATGGACATTGGGGAGGGTATGTGCTATGGTAAGTGCTGTGAAATGTGTAAGCCTGATGATTCACAGACATGTATCCTGGGGCAAATAATATATTATATGTTAATACAAAAAAAAAAAAAGAATAACATTATAGTGGGAAATAGGACAAACATTACCTGAGCCAGGTGAGGAAGTCAACATCAGTAAGAAATCACAGTGAAACTACACACTCTCCATCAGATGTGATAAACACGGCCCTTTACTTATATGGTCTTCCTCCCCAAGACCCACCACCCCTATCTTAATTATGAGAAAAACGTCAGATAAATCCAACCCAGGTGCAGTCTGCAAAATGCTCACTGGTATGCCTCAAAACTTCAAGATGTCAAAAACAAGGAAAATCTGAGAAACTGTCACACAATAACCTAAGGAGGCATTACAACTAAATGAGATTTGGTTTCCTGGCTGGCATCCTGGAACAGAAATAGTTAATTAAAGATATCAGAACAAAGTCTGGACTTTCATTAAAACCAACACATCAATATTGGATCACTAGTCATAAAAAATGTACCATACTAATATGAGATATTGATAATGGGAAAAATTGAGTGTGAGATACATCTGTTCTATCCTCTTGAATTTCTGTAAATATAAAACTATTCTAAGATAATTTTTAAAATAAGTAAATGATTTAAATATGCTTACTATATTTGTGTCTAATGTCAGATAAACTCATACTTCTTTAAATATCTTAAAGTTTCAGGAAGAGACAGAAAAACTCTATATTCAGTAGGTTTAAATTCTACCCCCACCACTCTTCACTTGTGTCATTACATGCAAATCCCTGTCTCCTCATTTTCTACCTCATGAAGATGAAGTGTTTAGATGCTATATAGCTTTCCTTCTATGGCTGGCAACTATAAGTTCTAACTTCATTCTCTAAAATGACTAGAAGTGTACTACTTTCATCTGGATAAATAGTAAATATTCATCAACTGAATGATGCTTGTCTTTTATTTCTCATGAAGACTGATGAAGTGACATTATTGACATAATAATAAAAGGTTGTTCATGCAGCTGATTTAAGATGACCAAAATGGTGGCATGTGATTAATTTTTAAATCATAGAATCACAGAGTAGCAGGGTGAAAATGAGCTGTTTTATAGATAAGTTGACTGAGTCCTACACAGAGAAGAGACTGCCAATGTCTTTAGTTAGTGGTATAAATCTTTTTTTTTTTTTTAAAGATTTTATTTATTTATTTATTAGGAAAGAGAGAGAAAGTGAGAGAGAGCATGAGAAGGGAGAAGGTCAGAGTGAGACGCGGACTCCCCATGGAGCTGGGAGCCCGATGTGGGACTCGATCCCGGGACTCCAGGATCATGACCCGAGCCGAAGGCAGTCGCTTAACCAACTGCGCCACCCAGGCGCCCCTAGTGGTATAAATCTTTAAGCACCCAATGCATCCATCAAATTTTAAATCAAAAGTTATCCATGCATTTTAAAAAATATTTCAACCTATGCTTATTAAATCCTTCCCCCTAAAATGGCAAAGAGACTGAGACATTCTTTGACAGTTAACTCTATATATGTATATATACACATACATATATGATCTATATATACTTTTTAATAGTTTTCTATGAAAACATCTGTTTAATTTACTTATCTTACTTCTGACTATATCATCCAAGTGCATGCAGCAATCACAGGCTCCTTCTTGGTTACTCAGAGATGAAGCATGAACGTGACTTCAGCTTTGACCCCGGAAGTTACTCGCTTCTAAACGGTGTGGTCCGTTTGAGGGCCCACTGGGGAAGCACTCTCTGGATTTGACAGAAGAACTGTAGGGCTGCATGATGCAGTGTTCATGGAATGTGTTTTCCAACACAAATAGGGAACTAAAGTTCTTGAGGGAATAAAGGCAACAAAAGATTCATGTTTGCTGATTAAAACAAACTCCCTCCAACCTATAGAGAACACATACAATCACATGCAAATGATATGATTTTAAACTTCTGGGATAATCTATTCTTATAATTAAGCACAGCACAACAAAATTTTAAACAGCTCTCACAAATCACTATGAGTCATACGGCGGACCCTGTAGCACACTGTTGTCGAAAACAATACTCCAAGGACACACTATTATTCTAAGCTTTAGGAGAAGATGGGGGATATAGCAGACCAAACATATAATTTATAGAACCATGAGAAAGAACTAGGTGCTTTTTTTACTCCCATCCCCCCTTTTTTTTTTAACCATTATAGAAACCTCAGGCTTTCATTATCAAATGTGGAATCCCCTGGAGATACAGTTTAATATGGTTTTCAGAATCTGGCACTGGTCCAGTAGAACTCTCACTTAAAATTCCTACAATTAAATCAGCTAATGAGAATCATGTTAACATAAAATTGCTCATGCTTTCGTGTTGAGAAAGGATCTTCACATTCCTAGTTAATGGAGGTTAAAAAAAAAAGTAGAAGAAGAACAAATTAATCCAATTACCTTGTTTTTTCTTTCCTTATTCCAAAGAAAAAGAGTACATTTCTTTACAATCAACATTCAGCACATTTCCCTAATTAATGCAATTTGATAAAACGAAACAAATTCGTGATGTCATTAGCTGAGTTCTGCCTAATGAACTTGGGTTATAGGAAACATTAACTGCAGAGCAAAATCCATTTCTGTGGCCAGGGAAACAGACATTTATCATTTCACTACATTTACTTTGGAAGTACCAATCATGAAGGCTTATCACTACAATCATCATGTCTTGATAAATCAACATAAATTTACATTTTGATCAATGCCATCATTAAGCCCAGGCTGTGGAGAAAGGAACCCACTGCTTGGTAAAGTGGCATAAGTTAACTCTGCCTCTTGACAGAATGATAAGGGACTCCCTGCTGGACAACCATTATTTTTTTCATTTGGAACTGTATTTTTCTTACCAGGTATGACAATAATCATCAATGCTTCAAATCATGGAAAAGATGTTTACCTCCATAGACACACTATGAGAGGGTGTTTTAAGCATAAAGCAAAGAGCTGAAAGTTGCTAAAAGTTACGTGAAAACTACAAATACCCTTGTTCATCCCTCCTATCTTCCATGGAGCCCTTTTCACTTCCCAAGGAATTCATATGTCACATATGAGATGATCTACTCACTGGGATGATGAGAAGATAAGTTAAACATTTCTAAGTCCTTCATCTTCCAAAGGAAAAACAAGTATCATTGCAAACTCACTTTATCTCTTTTCAGGAGATTATAAACAAAATAAAATGAAATATTCCCTTTCCTTCCTTCTAATTCTCTACTAGTCTACAATGAATGATGTTTCTAGCCAGCTGTTTGCCATCATTTTCATTATTATTGGCAAAAGGCAAAACTTTGTTCACATTTTCTTAGTTTTTAACTAATGTTCTTTTTCTGTTGTTTAGTCTTATTCAAGAAGCCGTATCATAGCCTCTCCTGGCAGTTGGCTGCTTTTCAGTTTAATTGACTTTAGCAGGTTCAAAGAGAAGTGGCCAGGCAAATTGAAGAATTAAAATTGTCTGATGTTATTTTTCCCATGATTTGATGGGAGTTAAGGATTTTCAAGATGAAGACCATAGAAGGGGACGCCTGGGTGGCTCAGTTGGTTGGGCGGCTGCCTTTGGCTCAGGTCATGATCCCGGAGTCCTGGGATGGAGTCCCGCATCAGGCTCCTTGCTCGGCAGGGATCCTGCTCCTCTCTCCACCTCTGCCTGCCTCTCTGCCTACTTGTGTTCTCTCTCTGTTAAATAAATAAATAAAATACTAAAAAAAAAAGACCATAGAAGTAGAATACCATTTCACCACATCCTATCAAGACACAATCCAGCAGAACTCTTCGTTAAAATTTATACCATTGAGGAGTGTCTGGGGGGCTCAATCATGACTGTTAAGCATCCGCCTTCTACTCCGGTCATGATCCCGAGGTCCTGGGATTGAGCCCAGCATAAGGCTGCCTGCTCAGCCAAGAGCCAGCTTCTCTCTCTCTCCCTCTGCCCCTCTCGCTGCTCATGTGTGCTCGCGGGCTTTTATAAATAACAAACAAATAAATAAAATAATATCCATATGATCGAATTGGCTAATGAGAATCACGTGAATGCGAAGCTTTTGCTTTCTTTCTTTTTTAAGATTATATTTATTTATTTGACAGAGAGAGAGATCACAAGTAGGCAGAGAGGAAGGCAGAGAGAGAAGGAGAAGCAGGCTCCCTGCTGAGCAGAGAGCCCGATGCGGGGCTCGGTCCCAGGACCCTGAGATCAGGACCTGTGCTGAAGGCAAAGGCTTTAACCCACTGAGCCATCCAGGCGCCCCAAGTTTATGGTTGCAAGTTGAAAAAGGATCAGCATGACTTATCATTATCAACACAATTCATTACTACTGATATTTACTCGGACAACTGGCTGAGATACTGCTTTCAGCATTCTCCACTCTAAATGTATATCCCCTCCTTTTCCATGCTGTACTCTTCGGAAATAAAATCCACGTTGTGTGTCCCAAACTTAAGGAATACAGAGTTACAGTCCACCTCCCTTAGGGTAAGGTATCTACCGAAATTATTCTGAATTCTTCTGCATATGAGATTTACCGGTGCTCCCCTATTAGCTGGCTTATTCAATTACTTAGTTGTATCAGTATGGAGTCATGGATTTCAGACTATTACGTTATTTATTTTGTTGTTCAAATTGTCTGGGTTTGACCATTAGCCAACTCATTCAGTTGGCTCTCACGCCTCTTTGACATGCCCCCATCATTAGTGTGAATGCATGAGAGTGTGTGTGTGTGTGTGTGTGTGTGTGCGTTAGTTCTCACTTTCAGGCACTAAAAGATGCTCTAGGCATAGAGTCAGGCACTTCTCCAAGGAGAAACTCAAATGAGACCTGCTCAGAGATACATTTGGGCACTATGTCTTTACTAAGTTCAAGGTAAAAACTGACCTAAAAATACTGTCTCTTCTCAGAGTGGCATTTAAGACATTGTTCCCTCCTCATGTCCTCCCCTATGGTTCCCTCTGCAATGGTGGCAACCATTGTATCAAGCATTCAAATGTATATCTGAAATGCATTATTTTCTCAATCACCTCTGTTATGAAAGGTTGATTATTAACTTCTAATATCTGCTGTATTCTCTTCCTTTTAGCTACACACATGACCATCCTGAATATATTTTCCAGACTCTTGTATGTGGACAAGACCAAGTGACTGATTTCTGGCCAGGAGGATACGGGCAGAAGTGATTTGTTTATTAATTTTAGGGACAATAATTGCTTCCATTTCCCTATCCCACAGCTCTTGGCCAGACTGTAGGAGAGGCGGAGGGCTATCTTGGATTATCTGACATTTCAGCAGGGCAACAAAGTAGAAGCAGCACTGGTCCCTGACTACACAAAGTTGCCAAACTTGCCCTGTGGTTTTAAAATTCTCTTTTACAGGGCACCTATGAGGCTCAGTCGGTTAAGCATCTGCCTTCAGCTCAGGTCATGATCCCAGAGAGCTGGGATCTAGCCCTGAGTAGGGCTCCCTGCTTAGTGGGCAGCCTGCTTCTCCCTCTCCTTCCGTACCTTCTCCCGCTCGCTCAGGCCCCTTCTCATGCTTTGTGCTCTCTCTCGCTCACTCTCCTTCTAAAAAAAAAGAAAGGAAGAAAAGAAAAGAAAAAACAAAACAAATAAAACTCTCTTTTATATGTTACAGCAGCTGATGCATGAACTTAACTAATTTCCCTGAGTGCTTGGCACTTGAATACTAAATTAAAAGGAGGTCTACCTAGTGGTATGACCTATACCGCACCCTTCAGGCAGCCATTTTTAGTCCTATGCCTGGTCCCACTGCCTCCAACTTTTGCCATGGATGTGTTTAGGCTTCTGAATGCCTCCTAGAACTTTCTCCTTCTAATCTACTTAATTATTCCAAATTGGACTGAGACCCCATAGTTGAGTTTGACATTAAGGCTATTGTCAAAGTTGTCTGAACATTAGAATCATCAGAGGCTTAAAAAAATATATGGGATGTCTTCTGAGACCCCACTCTCAGAGATTCTGATTTAATTGGACAAGGGTATGGCTCATACAGTAGCATTTTTAAAAGCTCTTTAAGTGATTCCTATGTGCTGCCAGTATTGAGCACCAGTGCTCTAAATGCTGAGACCACCTACAGAAGTAGAGGATTAATCTCCAGGATTACCTACTCACCCTTGCATGGAGAATGGTATTTCAGGCAGTTGACCTAACACTGGCCTTCAGGGATATAACAAAAACCTGTATTCATGGGTCTGCAGCACATCAGAAATTAGCTGCTCTGTGGCTTGCTCTATAATGAAATTTTGGTCTTATCCCTGCCTGCTTTTGACATGAAAAAATTTAACAGCAATAACCTGCAACTTGAGGCAGTCATGTCTGTTCCATAGGGTACTTGTCCATCTGCTGGTTAGAACTGAATCCCTGCCTCAGCTCTGCACCCTCACTAACACCGGCTGCCTTCTGCTCGGGCTTTTCTGCACTGCTCTGCTCCCTTGCCTTACGTACCTTCCCAAATAAATTTATCTAGAAGAGTAAGGAGAAAGAATATGCATTATCAGACATCAACACTGTTATAAAGCTCTGGTAATTAAAAGACTGTTTAAGACTAGGTACACAGACCACTGAAATACACTGACAAATTCTAATAGATCCTTCCATAAATGGGAGCGTGTAGGAATGGATGTGGCATTACCATTGGGAATGGACTGAATTATGTAGGATGGGTTAATTGGCTTGCTAATTGGCAAATATAAAATTAGATTCCTACATCGCTTGACTCAGAAAATGCATTTCTATGGTATTAGAGATCTAAATGATCAATGTAAAACTTTAAAAAAAGTTATAGAAGATAATATAGAATATTATAATGAATACACTCATGATATAGAAGAATTTCTTGAACAAAATAGAAAAAGCAAAAAGAATACTAAAAAAATGGGTAAATTACTATACATTAAAATTTAAACATTTTGGGCAAAATAAATACATTAGTAGCTCTCTGAAATGTATAAGTCAACAATGTATTAGTAGTGTAAGTGAACAAAGAAGTACTAGACAAATAGATGTAACTGTATCTAATGCATTATTATGTTAAACAAAAAGAAAACTATCACAAAAAGTGAGTAAAATGAGTTGCCATTTATTTTATGTCTCAAAAGAATAATAAACCCATTGTTGGAAAAAAAGTACATATATGGGAAGTGTATAAAGCCATGGTAGGGAAGGATATACACTGATCTCAGCGACAGCGGAGACAGCACTATGATGGAATTTCAGAGGGTAGCAAAGGGCATTTCAATAAAGTATTTGACATTTTATTTGGTAAATCATTATTTGAAAAATAGAGCTACCCTAGGACCCAGTAATCACACTACTGGGTATTTATCCTAAAGATACAAATGTAGTGATCCAAAGGGACACGTGCACCCTAATGTTTATAGCAGCAACGTTCACAATAGCCAAACTATGAAAAGAGCCTAGATGTCGAATAACAGATGAATGGACAAAGATGTGGTATATATATACAATGGAATACTATGCAGCCATCAAAAAACCCCAAATCTTGCCATTTGCAACGACGTGGATGGAACTAGAGGGTATTATGCTAAGCTAAATAAGTCAATCAGAGAAAGACAATTATCATACGATCTCTTTGATATGAGGAATTTTAGAGGCAGGCAGGGGAGGGGGTTTTGGGGGGAAAGGAGGGAAAAACGAAACAAGATGGGACCAGGGAGGGAGACAAACCATAAGAGACTCCTAAACTCACGAAACAAACTAAGAGTGGCTGGAGGGGGGGGAGGTAGGGTTATGGACATTGGGGAGGGTATTGCTATGGTGAGTGCTGTGAATTGTGTAAGCCTGACGATTCACAGACCTGTACCCCTGAAGCAAATAATACATTTTATGTTAAAGAGAGAAAGAAAGGGGGCGCCTGGGTGGCTCAGTTGGTTAAGCAACTGCCTTCGGCTCAGATCATGATCCCAGAGTCCTGGGATCAAGTCCCACATCGGGCTCCCAGCTCCACGGGGAGTCTGCTTCTCCCTCTGACCTTCTCCCCTCTCATGCTCTCTTTCACTGTTTCTATCTCAAATAAATAAATAAATAAATAAAATCTTTAAAAAAAAAGAGAAAGAAAGAAAGAAAGAAAGAAAGAAAGAAAGAAAGAAAGAAAGAAAGAAAGAAAGAAAAAGAAAATAGAGAAAAAGGCAGTGAACTATGTGGGGGGAATAAGTACTTTTTTAGTCTATATTTTTCTCAGAATATTTGAAATAACTTAATAATTTTTAAAAATGACCTTGAAAAGAAAAAAGCAAAAGAAATAAATAAAAATAGGGTATCTCAGAGTGCTTAGATTATTGGTGATTTTATTCTTTTCCTTTAACTCCCATATTTTTATTTTTATTTTATTTATTTTTTTTTAAAGATTTTATTTATTTATTTATTTATTAGGAAAGAGAGAGAGTGAGAGAGCAGGTCAGAGTGAGAAGCGGACTCCCCATGGAGCTGGGAGCCCGATGTGGGACTCGATCCCGGGACTCCGGGATCATGACCTGAGCCGAAGGCAGTCGCTCAACCAACTGCGCCACCCAGGGGCCCCAACTCCCATATTTTTAAACACTTTATAATAAAGATGACAGTTGTAATGATGAAAAACATATTTTTGAAAGTGAATTTCTTTTAGAAAATTTTTCCACTGAAAAAAATAAACTACTTTCTTTCATCTGTCTGTATGTCTCTAGCTATCTATCATCTACCTATTTACCATCTAACTGTCTCTAAAAAGAAATGCACAGACAGGCTTATAATTTAAAGCATAAAAATGGATTTCCTAGGCATTAGTGTTTTCATGAGAACAAATGTACTCTTCACTGCCATTTTGCATATTACCATAGTCATTCTGACGTTCACGTTCTATAGAGAAAACTGTCTTCTGTATTTGAAGTACAGATTAATTAATCAGATATTAAGCAAACTACTCCCGAACAAGTAAGTCACTAGTAAGGCTGAAAGGATAGTAGTGAGCTAGTCTATGTTAGAAGCTGAAAAGTGTATTTCTAAATTAAAGGGGTACTAAGACTTTCATTCACTTGAACACAAATATGAATAATCACTTCTCTTTTCCTATTCTCACCATTCCTTTCTTTTCTAGAAGTATAGGGGCATAGATGGCTATTCAGTAGCCATGGGCTGAATTGTACGAATACACGCAAGTCAGAATGTCCACAGCAGGATGGGTGCAGGCATGCTGGAAATGGAACGAAGCTCAGAGGTGCGCCATGGGAAAGCACCGGCAGACGAAAGATCAAGTCTCATCTATTATGTCCAGTCTGGGCAACTCAGTCTGAGAGAGATTTCTGCTTCTAATGAGTCTCTCTCTAAAATCAGTAATACCTGGTTTAGGCAGAGAGGGTGGTAACTTAAAAATCTGGGGCAGGAGGAGAGTTTGTATGAAAATACCTGAAATGCAGCAGGACCCAGCCTCCCAGCGAGCTGTCCTCCACGTGACCACGGAACCCTCAGCACCACCCCACCGTCGAGTTCCAACGGTAACGTACTCTCCCCTCACCACCACTCTGGGAACGCTGAGCTTTGTCCAGCTACGAAATGATTCTGCATATTGTACCCTTGAGATTTGTCTTGGTCTTGGCAAATTTGGCTGCCTCTTCTGAATAGTGACACCGTATTCTGTATTGCCTGTTCCAGGATGCGCACTTAATTTATTGAGGCCTTTAATTATATTTTCACTCAGTTCTCATCGATTTTTTTTTTTTACTAGTAAAGATTTTTGGAAAATTGCACCAAGAGTGTTCATAAATTGGGTTGCTGGGTAGGGATTATTTGTTTCAAATAACGTTCTTCGATTCAGGCAGCAAAATCCTGTGTGCTATTTGCTTGTCACAAAAGTTCCTCTCAGTTGAGGTTATGTGGTTCTGAAGTTCTCCTTTTCTTTGAGTGTTTATAAGTGTGATCTGTCTGGGACCTTTGTTTGCCACTTACTGGGCACTAAAGGATCAGACGCTCCTAGATGTTAGTCTTGGCCAAATCTTCCACTGATAAGAATTTGAGGTAACCTGACTTAGTTCTTCAGGCCCTAGCAGTTGGTATTTTGTTTAATCATGCCATACTCAGCAATATTCAATGAATGGTGTGTGTTTTGTAATTATTTTTCTATATTCTATATGTTTTTATTAAATTCGTGGAAAGGCAATTTTATGGCTAGTTAATCTTATGATAAAATTTGGGTTTAGGGGCACCTAGGTGGCTCAGTCGGTTAAGCATCTGCCTTTGGCTCAGGCCATGGTCTCAGGGTCCTGGGATTGAGCCCCATGTGGGGCTCTCTGCTCTGCAGGGAGTCTGTTTCTCCCTCACCCTCTCTCTCTGTGTGCTCTCTCTCTCTCTCTCTGATAACTAAATAAAACCTTTTTAAAATTTGGGTTTATATTTCATGTTTTTATTTAACCTTCCAGTAATTGGAAGTTGAACTTCATCAAAATTAAAACAAAACACTGCTCATTACACCACAGATAGTTTAAGCACCACTGTATGCCACAGTAAAACTAGATTATTCATTTTCACTCCTTCCCCAAATTTCCCCACTTATTAAAAAAAAAAAAAAGTCCATTTGGTGCCAAGTATCTTACCTTAAATACAACAGAGGGCAGTGTTTAAGAAATGCTTTGAGTGTCTTGTATCAAAGGTAGGGTTTAGACTAAGACCTTATCTTTTGCTTCAAGTTCAATATTCCACCCCAAATTAGATTATCAGTTTTTATCTGATCTCAATGGCAAACTTCTGGAGGAGAAACAAAACAAAACAAAACAACTGTCATAAGAAGGCGTAGGCTTGGATGGGGGAAGATCAACATGGTACCATGAGGAAGTATTTAGACTGGGGAAAAAATAAGAAGCAATATCTGGAGCAAATCAAGCTAAAAAGCTCTGGCTCCCATCCCTTGGGGCAAAGTTGTGCAGGACTAACGTCCCAATGCAGTGGTCTGTCAGCATTTCCTTCTCCAGACACCTTCCTACACTTACAAATTATTTTCCCACCTCACCACTTTATCGGTTTGGAAAATATTAATTCTTTATTTTCCCCTATGTATGAGCTCCAAACTGTTAGCGATATGGCTCCAAACTGAGGCCCTCCCCCAGAGTCCTTATATTTTGCACGTACGTGTTATTTCTGAAGTGCCTCATTCCATAACTGGAAGCCTGTAGCTCCCTCTCCCTTCACCTATTTTTCCTATTCCCAAACTGCTCTTCTCATCTGGCGACCAACACTTTGTTCTCTGTGTTTATGTATGGGTCTACTTTTTGGTATTTACTTTAAATTCCACCTACAAGTGAAATTATATGATATTTGTCTTTCTCAATTCAACTCATTTCAATTAGAATAATACCCTCCAGGTCCACCCATGTGGTCAAAAATGGCATGATACCATCCTTTTTGATGGCTGTATACTATTCCATTCCATACATACACACCCCACATCTCCCTTAACCATGTGTCTATTGACAGGCAATTCAATTTCATCCATATCTTGGCTATTACAAATAATACTATAATAAACCTGGGGGTGCATATGTCTTTTCAAGTTGGTATTTTCATTTTCTTTGGGTAAGTACCCACTAGTGGAATTACTGGGTAATATGGTATTTCTATTTTAATTAGTTAAGGAACCCCCATACTGTTTCTACAGTGACTGCACCAATATGCATTCCACCAACAGTGCACAAGGGTGCCCTTCTCTCCACATCCTTGCCAACACTTGTGATTTCTTGTCTTTTTGATTTTAGCCATTCTAAGAAGTGTGTAAAATGACATCTCATTGTGGTTTTGGCTTTCATTTCCCTGACGATAATGATGTTGAACATTTTTTCATGCGTCTGTTGGACGTTTGTATGTCTTCTTTGAAAAAAAGTCTATTCAGGTCCTCTGCCATGAAGAACTTATGCACAGCAAAGGAAACCATCAACCAAACAAAAAGACAGCCTCCTAAATTGGAGAAAATATTTGTCCATGATATATATAAGGGGTTAATATCCAAAATATACAAAGAATTTATAAAACTCAACACATAACACACACACAAATCTAATCTGGTTTAAAAAAAAAATGGGCAGAGAACCTGAATAGACATTTTTCCAAAGAAAACACACAGATGGCAAACAGACACAGGAAAAGGTGCTGTTTCCTTGACTCTGGCTCTCAGTTTCTCTCTCCCTGCCTCCATCCCTCTCCCTCTCTCTCATTATTATCTTCTTCATCATCCATAAAGGTTACTTTCTATCAAGTTTCACTGTGAACAATACTCTATAGATGTATTTTTTAGTTTGTTTCTGCTAAAGCAGTAAGGATTTTTCCAGTTCTAGATGCATTTTTATATTTAAAAAAAAAAAAAAACAGTGACGTACCATGAAGATGCTCTAAATTCTGATCCTTGTAAGCTAACAGCAATCTAGGATCTTTTATTTCTCACTACTTACTCTGCGGCGAGCTGTGGCTCTCGTTTGCTTGGAATCTTCTTTTGCCTTCCTTAGGACGGTGAGCATGTTTTCCTTGTATTCCCAGTGTCATGGACAACGCAGATCTTAGGGGTGGGAATCTTTGTACCAGACATCTATTCCCACTGCCTGCCTCTCTGCCTGAGGTCTCATTCCCAGACCCACTCCAGTATTAATCCCACTCCTACAAGTTCCCCCAAGTTCCTACATGGGAGACCAAAACCTCTTCTGCATTTCCTTTGTTTGTTTTGAATACACACTTGAAAAAAAATTTTATTTCTTTTGAACTCAGCCATTTTATACTTTATCAAGAAGGTCTATGAGGCTGGGAGAGAGAATGACCCGTCCATGCAGCTTTAGTTCATTATATTAACCTGTATCATGCGGCAAAGATATCACTCTCCCAAATATGTGGGCAAGATATTGAGACTATTTTAAATAAGTCTGTTTAATAAAGACCTTTTCTCTTCTAAGATGACTTGCAGAATATGTGGGTTTGTGTTTTTAATAGGCAAGAAAAGGAAATGGAATAGTTAATCTCATGAAGCTCCCCACAAATGCCAGAAAACTGCTTATTTTCTTCTTCACACATGGCTGAGCCACCACTAACAGCATGACTGATATCTCTGCTTTGTCTTAGGAGACTGTGTACTTGTGAACAGTTCACTTTTACGTTGATAATTACATCCAGCAGAATCTGTTTCTTTATGAATGTGTGAGCCCTAGCGTTCCATTTCTGTGTCTGCTGAGTGGCAACAGATTTCTTCTAACAAACAACACAGTTGTTGTGGAGTGAGATTCATTCGTGACTGGCTAGGCCATTTTTAAATTGACTGCTTTCATTTCTTTAGCACTTGATTTGTTGTTATCGTGCATGATTTCACTTTCTCCTTATAACATACGGACCATCTTCTATATATTTCCAAGGTCATGGCCGAGATCCTTATATATTTTCATTACGGTTTACAGAAGGGTTTTTGCAGATTAGGTATTACTGGGACATACAGTGGGGAAAATGGAGGTTCACAGAGGCAGGAAGGAATATGAGATGTGAGCTGTACAGAATACGTAGGAATTCTCTAGGAGACACGGAAAGAAAAGGACGCACCAAGCACAGGGAACAGCACACTCAAACAAAGGGATCCTGCAAACACTTAGTGGTGAGTGTCGGTGCCCTAACAAGGAATCCCTGACCAAATAAGGGAGAAAAGGCAGGAAACCTGACTTCCAAGAAATCCTCACCCCCAAGTAATGAATGTTCCCCGCTCCCTTGTTAACAACTGTGGATAAAGCTAGAAACTCCACAGGGATGCTGTGTACTTCTGCTTTAATAAACTTTGCCACTTGGGTTGCTGTCAGCTGTGTTGTGTGTCTGTCCTTGAATTCTTCCTTGTGATGAGACCAAGAACCTTCAGTGATATCTTTGGAGTGGGCTGGGTTGCGGTCTCAGGACCTGGGGTCTCCAACAACTCATATAAACTATTTCTTCTATTGTCAGAAAACTGAGTCTAGCCTTTCTTCACCTGAGAATATAGACCTTTCTGCTCACAGTGAAAATCAGTATTCCAGAAACCAGATTTTAGGCACTTTGATGAATTATTCCACATTCAAAAAGCAGTGATATAATATACCAATGAAGACACCCCTTCCTAATTTAGGATTTTATGCTTGTTTCTGAAATGACAATAATTTTCTGAGTGGTGGCGATAAGTTTCCCTACTAATAGTCACTCTGACCCTGAATTTCTAATAGATTGCTGATTTGTGCATTATATTTGTCAAGAAAACAAGACCACTCATGGACAAGAAAATCAGAGAAAAGGGCATACAGCATTAGCATACACTGAGATTTGGCAGAAATCAAAACCAAAATAAAACAAAACCACAGAAGTCTAAGTCCAAACTACAGTAGAAATTAAGTTAGTTATTTTGCTTCCTAACAACAATTAAAACTTCTGGGACTAAATCCCTCTTCCAGCGACTTTTGCTGCACCTTCAGTGTATGCATGCATGTATTTGAGCATATGTATCTATTATCCAGTGAACGCTATTTGACACATAATTATCTGCAAATGTCTCAGTACTAGTCAGTGAGGGCAAGGGATGCAGCTTTCTGGGCTGTATCCGTAAGTCTAAAGACATGAAGCTACCAGCCAAACTGTTAGCAGAAACAGTGACTAGAGAAATAGTAACCACAATGCAGATAAATGGGTTGAAAAGGGTGTAGGAGGGAGGAGGCAGTGTGCCAGCAGGGGTGAGGCCATGGTGGTGTGTGACAGGGTAGTGGGTGTAGCTCTCATTGTAGAATAGGAATCAGTGTTTTCTATCCACTTCTCTAGAAGGAAGATCTGGACCTTCTTTAATATTTCTCTGCTTCAGCTTATAAAGGTTTTAATATATTCACAGTGTTGTGCAACCTACACTACCACCTATTTCAAAGTACTCCCATCATCCCCACAAAGAAAACTTGTATTCTAGGGATTGCCCTGTAATCCCTCTGCCCCAGGAAACCACTGATCTACTTTCTCTATTGCCTTGTCTGGACATTTTGTATCAATGGAATCATATAAGTGAACTTTGTGTCTGGGTACTTTCACTTAGCATAGTTTTCAAGGTTTCTTCACGTTGAGAATGACTCATTACTTCATTTGCTTTGAGGACAACTAATACTCAGTTATACACTTACACCACATTTTGGTTTCCCATTGATCAGTCCAAGGTTTTTATGAACAACAGTATGCCAGTTTACATGTGGACATATGTTTTTATTTGATCGAGTGGCAGAGTTTCTAGGTCATACAGTAACTCTATGTTGAACATTTTGAGGAATCGCAAGACTGTTTTCCCAATGGCTATTACATTCCTACCAGCTGCATGTGAGAGTCTTGATGTCCCCATGTCCACATCACTACTTGTTATTTATTGTATGATGTTCTTTAATTTGGCCATCTTTCTGGGCAGAAGGCGATATCTCCCTGTGTGTTTAGTTTTCATTCCATAATGACTAATGATGCTGAGTTTCTTTTCATGTACTTACTGGCCATTTGCAAATCTTCTCTGGAGAAATTTCTATTCATATCCTTTGGCCATTTTTTATTGGGTTTTTTTTTTACCCTTAAGATTGCTAGAGTTCTTTATATGTTCTAGATAGGAGTCCTGATTATAGACATATGATGCATAGATATTTACTCCCATTGATCTGTATTAAACTATGGAGATATACAGAGACTCAACCATCATCTAAAGAGAAAATATAAAAATGAATTTCATGGCAGAGTGGGAAGAATTCCAATACAGAATATCTAATTAGGCATTAAAAAAAACCCTGATATTTTTTAGTAGTATTATTTCTCTTCCCTTTTTAGGATTAATTGAATCATGGTTGGTAGATAGAAATCATTAATTTAATATTTGGTGATTATCTAAGTTGATCTACTGCATTTTTCCCTTCTTCTGTTATCTTCCATATTATCGGGATGCTAAAATACCTTGTTTTAGTGTTCTAGAAGACTAGCATACCTTAGTCCATTGGAAAGGCATGTCAGTTACAAGCATCCAATTTTTAAACTAAAGAACAATCTGAAATGGGATTTTATTCCAACTAGAAGACAGAACTATTCATTTAATGAGTTGCCTCTAACACTGCCTAAGATACCTCCCAATTATATAAACAAATGAAACGTGGACAAGGGGTAGATATGTAAACGTTGAAATGCTATAAATCTAGGCCTAAAGAGACACTGACATGCATATGTGAAAGTCATTGGTAAATGGACACAACCAAGAGCTATGGAATACACAGATTTTCTTAAAAAGAGAGAAAGTTAGAAACAGAAGAAAGAAATGAGAATTCATACCCAAGGCTCTTAACCCTTTGGAAGTAAGGCATTTGAAGACAAACTATAAAAAAAACTATGGACAGGAAATAGCCAATAATCCAGGGGGATAAACACACAGTGGAGACAATGAGTAAGCTGAAGATAAAATAGTTTTCCAAAAAAGAGGGAGGGCACCTGGGTGGCTCAGTCCTTAAGCGTCTGCCTTTGGCTCAGGTCATGATCCCGGGGTCCTGGAATCGAGTCCTGCTTCTCTCTCTGCCCAACTCCCCACACCCCATTTGTGCTGGAGCATGTGTGTGAGTGTGCTTTCTCTCTTCTCTCGAAAATAAATGAAATCTTGAGAAAAAAAAAAAAAAAAGGAACGGGCAAGCAATGCTGGTTCCATCACAGTCAGCAACACAGTGTTTTGTTTGTTTTGTTTTTACTTTGTCAAGTGGGTTTTTAGGGATGCTTTCAGTAATGAAAAAAAAAAGCTACTGTGGACTGTGGAGTGAATAAAAGCAAGATAAAGTAAGGAACTGAGAAGTCTCCCATGATATGGAGGAGATAAAGGAATGACTGGCTGGGAAAATGTTCATAGGGTCGGTCTGTGGGACTATTTCTTGGCTGGTTGGGGGTGTCTACTTAGAGGCTAACAAGAATCCAGGACGGAGGGCCAAATTAATGAAACAGAGTAAAGAGGAGATAAATAAAGAATGAAATCTTGAAAAAGACAAAGTGAGTGGCCTTTGTGAAATACCAGTTAAGACTTCTGGGGAAGGACCCAGAGGCAGAAAGAAGCCCTAGAGAATAAGTCAAGGGAAATAAAAAACAGGCTTGTTTAGTAATAACTGAAAACCAAAATCCACATATTTGAAGCCATACATTTCATCCTTTTCTGGACTCAATGGACAATCCAAACTGGTCCCATTGTGTCCCAGTTCACTCAGGACTAATTCTTTCTCCTTTCCAATGTTGTCTCCACTATGCTTAAATTCCCTGCCCCCCGTGTTAAGGGTGCATGAGTGCTCAGGAGGGTCAGAACCAATCCCAAACACACTCTACAAGAGCAGAAGCTTGTTCTGAACAGAAGCTCTCCCTAGACTGAAGCCCTGCTCTTGTCACCAATCAAGGGTCCTTTCTTTGCTCAGTATGCTTGGCCTTTTCTTCCTTCCTTCGCCACTTGGTGGAATTCACATGGTCCTTGAAGAGCTCCAAATATTTTTTTCTGCAAGTGTTCATCCAGATCTTCCTACCTTTCATCCTCTGCAACATTTGTGTTGGTGAGTAGCTCACGTCTCTCTGTGGGGGCTGAGTTGATAGTTGGTATAATTAAGATGTGATGGCATCATTTCGTGTTCATGAACAGCAGGGAGAATTTCAAGCCCTGATTTAGAAACACGGACAGGCACGAAGCAGAGAGGTGATGTATCCATACCGAAGAGTCATGGTCTGAAGGAGTGACTTGTTAGCCAGCCTTCCCTGGGTTCGTTCACACTCTGCATCCCCCCAAGTGAACGTACGATCACTTGACACAATACATCCACTCACGGCAAGGAGTCAGAGGCTCCTTCTTAGCGGACCGGAGAGACGGAAAAAAAGACAATGTCCCTGTTCCCATTCTGTTCAGCTTCTTAATAGTTTTGTGACCCTGAGAAAGTTCTTTATCTCTCTGCATTTCAGAGAGAAACCAATTTCATTGGTTTCTTACACTCGGAGAAGCTTTCTTACTTCCCAGGGTTTGGGGTAGGTTTAATGAGGTCATAGATTTCTCCATGTGCTCCTCAAAATAGCTAAGGCAATTCACACCAATAAGTACATTTTCTTTTCCTAATCTGAAAACCAACCTTATCTCAAATTGATGTTCTTTTTTGGAAAGTGAATTTGGATAAAATGTGTACCAGGTGTTGTGTCACAAAAATAATTGTATCCATAACTTCATTTCCTACTTGGAGAGCTGCTTCCATTTTTACAGAAAGTTAGTGCCACTCCTACAAACACCTTACATTCGGGGCGTGCTAACTGTGTGTGGAGTGTTCCCCCAATGTTCTATGTGTCACATAATAAATCCTTACAGTAATCCGCCACAGAGATGCTAACATTATCCCTTTTCCACAGATGTCAAAACTTAGGCCCACCCAGAGAGGATAAATACTTTTGCATGAGTTTCTAATGATGTCAACAAAATCCTTTTAGAAAGAGAGGAGGGAGTAAATGACTCACCAAATGACCTGTAACTCAGGGCCAGAGCATCTTGTTCTAAACTCACTTTATAAATTAACTGCATAAAATTACCTGGATAGCATTTTTGGACTAGATGTCTCAGCTTCTTACTCAAAATAAGATGTAATGAAAATGTCTCTATTATTTTAGGAGGCAGATGTAAGCATCAAATGAGATTTTCTTTAAAAAGCTATAAATGTGTTCTATGTACCTAAAAATCTATCTGCGATGTTTTATATTATCCACTCAAAATTGAAGTACATGAATTTCATTCATAATCCGCATTAATGGTCACATTTGGAAGTAAAGCTGTTCCTTCGATTTTCACATTGTTATACCATAATGATACTTACTTTTTATCACTCAACTCCCATTCCTTATCTCTGGGAATACAGAGTGATTAAAATGTGGAGACCCTAATAGGAGAGAATGACTCATTTGTGCACTGATCTGCTTGAAATGAAAGAGGTATGAAAGGTCAGTTTGAGAAAATGTTTAGCACGTGAGACATGAGGGAAATAACTATTGAGTTTATAATTTGATAAAGTTAAAATCAGGCACTGGTGACAAGACCCGCAGCAGCTAAAGGAAATATGAAAGTCAACTAAACAGGGAAGCCAAGTGTGAAGTGGGAGATCTGCAGCATTCTAATTATTATTTTGATTTTGTTTCAATTGTAACTGCAATATGGTAGTAAATAAATCTAATCACTTAGGTGTGTGTACAAAAACTATCCTCTGAGATTGATGTCTGACTGGAGCTACTCATGAGCCACAGCCTTCACGACTGGGGGGGAGACTACTCGGACATCTGTCTAGCCTTTGTGCCACGGAAATGCAGTTGTAGGCATCACTGATAAGACACGCGAATTTCTTAGGCATCCTGTGAATGGTTAGGGCTGTTTTATATTTTAAGTCTAATTTCCTTTCCTTGAGCTCTTTTCTGCTGCACTCCACAAAGCTAACATTTTTTTTTAAGGATATATTTTACTCAATGGGTTCTTCTCAAAAGATTAATCTTTTAACATTCATAAAACGACAGAAAGAGATAAGTGGATTCAAGAATATCACATATGCGATTTTTGGAATGAGATTTTTTTTCTTTTACTTTCTTTTTCTGGTAGGATTCATAGAAACTTAGTAATCTGTCGATTATTAAAGCAAAGGGAAATACATGAATATACCAGACCTCCCAAATTAACAGTAATTATGAATATGGTTAGTACCTAGCCGCAGCAAATGGGAGAATACTATGTTCAGTCCCAATATTTATTAAGGAGACACCTGGATAAATATAGACCGAATCCCAGCTTTGTGAGGTAGTATCTATGGGATTCTGTACACATTGCTGAGCCTGTCTGATGCTCATGCCTCATCGTGTCACCTTATAGACACAGTGTATTCGATCTCTCCCAAATGCTGAGTGTCTGCTAGCGAATATTGTCCTTCCCCACAGGCCAGGCACTATGGGACATGTGACAGAAAGTTTCTAGTTTTCCATCAAGGAATAAGTCAAACGTGAAATAATCACAATTCTTATTGGATGATTTTACAAAAGTTTATACTACTTGCTATTATTATTGTAATTCATGAATTGATGGATGAGCTTCCAAAGCACGGTTCACATAATAATGAACCCCTCTCTGATAGCACTATCCCGAGCACAGCAGGACTCATGGAGGCCAGAGGTGCAGACATCCCTGTGGGCCAGCTTCCCGGGGGAGCTCTCCTGGGGAGCGGGGAACTCCAGCAGGACCCTGGGGCTTGGGCACACGAGCAGGGCGGATGGAGGTGGGAACCCCGCAGGTAAAGTCAGGACAGTGGGGCAAAGACTGAGGACCTCAGAACTGCGTTAATCACACGGTATTCAAAGACTTGGTTGGCTCACACTTTTTAATGGATGTCTGAAAATCTGGATTCACTTGAGTCTCTTGCCTCAGTGCATTATTTCTTCCCACCACAGAGTTGTGAGAAACGGTGTTCACGTGATGAGCCCTCTGCACCCCAGAGAAGGAGGCGACAGCATGGATGTGATCCCCGTGAAACTTTGGTAATCCTGGATGGACTCAAATTCTTTACCACAGGGTTTTCCTCTCAAGTATGACATAACACGTGAGTGTATCCTTAGTTCATAGATTTCCTTTTCAGTTCTAATTGATGTTTTGATGAAATGCCAGTTTGGGTGATTCGAGCATGTGTTTCACTCCATTAGCACACACAGCCTAGCCCAGAGCCTTGAGTATGGCAGGGTTCCGATAAATATTTGTTCAATGCAGGGATGAATCATTACCAGGTGACTGCATTTCAAATTAACCTCTTCTAAGAAATCCCTGTAATCAATCCTCTACCTTACCCCCGGGCATCTCTGCCTCTCTTCCAGCCCCAGCACTTGGGGAGAGTGTGTCTCCCACCACTGCCTTGCTTATTTTCTGAATTTCATGCTACAAATTGAATTTTCATATATCCAATTAGACGGTAGCGACACTCCTAGAGTGCGGCCTCAGTTTCCGAATCTCGTTTCTTATACGCCCCCGGCAGTGGGCAGATTGGGTTGTAATCCCCGTTCTCGCACTGACCGCCATGGACAAGGCAATTTAGTGACCTCTACTCATCACGGCGGGTCCGCATACTTTGGGGGAGGGTTCTCTACCCACGAAAGTACATCGTGCAAATTACAAGCTACAATAAAATTAGAAGATGTAATTAATCAAGTAACTCTACATGTAGAATGATATGTCAGTATATATTATGATTGCTGAGGCAAGGAGATAGGCTTCTTACTAACATTTTTTAAAGTCTTCCTAGGTGTGGGTTACCGAAGAGGACCTTGAGGAAGAGGAAGCACATGGAAATAAGTGCAGATTTGGTTGTGAAAGAGAAGAACATTTCAAACTGAGAGAATGACATGAACCAAGACAGGCAGGCCTGCATGGGGCTGTCAACGAAGAGATGACGTGGGCAACGGTCTTGCCCTGCAAAGATGAGGCTCGGCTCTAGATTTTTAACTGTGAGAAATGCAGTTGGAATTCGTTTGCAGGTAATCTGGAGCCACAGAGGTATCTGACCAAAGACGAGTATGACAAAACCTGCTAAGAAGATAACAGGAAGCAAAGTGAGGACGGGATTTGGATAGAGCAAGAACGAAGGAAGGAAGGCGTGCAGAAAGCAATGATCGAAGTGTGAAATCCCAGCCGCACAAGATGGAGCAGACCGCAAACACCGTGGCTTCCAAGCGACTATCGATCTGTCTGCCTCAGATGTTCTTTTGTCCGCAGAAAGGTATTTTCTTAATTAGTTGTCATTACTTCAATATTAAGATATTCCACTTAAAAGTTTGGGATTTCCGGATTCCTTTTTTGAAGAAGGTGGTGGCAGGGCTTGCAGAAATATATGAACAAAGGAAATCAAACTCTCATTTCCCCATGGGAAAAAATCAGATGTGTGCAGTTCGCCAGAGTCCGCGCCCCTCCCTTTTGTCCCTGAGCTGTGTGGTATGGTAGTATGTCGGTCACCACCTTGCGGCCACTTTTTTTTTTTTAGCTAGAGAGAGAAAGAGAGAGAGCTCGTAGGGGCAGCAGGGAGTGGCAGAGGCGGAGAGAGAGTCCCAAGCAGGCTCCTCAGCCAGCACAGAGGCCGAGGCAGGGCTCAGTCTCAGGATCCTGAGATCGGGAGCTGAGCCAAAATCGAGAGTCGGATGCTTAACTGACTGTACCAGCCAGGTACCCCCCCCACTTTCCAGTCACTTCTGCTACTCACACCCCCACTCGACGCTTCCATTTCATAGCCAGCATTTTGATTCTAAGCCCTTCGATTATCATCATACAACTGGGTATGAGGAGTTCACCTATAAGTTATGGGACAGAGGGAGAAAGGATTAGGGAGGTTTCTGGTGAATCCATATGGATGCATTCTTCAGACAACTGGAAATTCTAGCCTGAAAGTCAGATGAACCCTGAAAGCAATGGTCATTAGGTATTGTGCGTAAGGATCTGCCTGATCTCAAGAGAGTTCCTAAAGCAAAAAGAAAAGAGGCTTAAGGATGGAGAATTAGGTGATGAGGGAGACAAAGAGCATGTATGAAGCATACGTAAACGAGACTGCTTAAGAAAATCAATTACTCAGTCATCAGATAGAACAAGTATAAGGAATGTGTCACTTTGTGAGAACTAGCTTTCTGCCACTCTGTGCATGTGCAAAAGATAAAACTATAAATTAAGCATTTGTGTTCACTGAGGGAGAAAACAGTTTGCTTTTCTTTTTTTTTTTTCTTTTACCCTATATATAAAGAATCCACCTGGTTTTAAAATTCTCGATTATTTGGCACAAGCGGGCAGGTACAGAATGTTTTCAGCCTTGAAAGTATTTCCTGATCCATCGCATTAGTATTTTCTTTCTTTTTTTTTTTTTTAATTTATCAGAGAGAGAGATTGAGAATGAGAGGGGAGAAGGTCAGAGGGAGAAGCAGACTTCCCGCAGAGCCGGGAGTCCGATATGGGACTCGATCCCGGGACTCCGGGATCATGACCTGAGCCGAAGGCAGTCGCTCAACCAACTGAGACACCCAGGCGCCCGCATTAGTATTTTCTAAACTAACTTTATAGGTGCTACCTTGTGCTATAAGTGGTAAGACTAGAAACCAAACTGCAGAAGGAAAACAGAGAGGGGAGAGGCCAGGATCAATGATTCCCTATGTGGGAAAGAATAAACATATTTGGGGGAGGGAAGGGAGGCGATAAGAAGCCTTGAGTCCATCTGTCTGAAATCTTTCCCTAGATCACTTAAAAATGTAAATATACAGGGGTGCCTGGGCGGTTCAGTCGTTAAGCATCTGCCCTTGGCTCAGGTCAGGATTCCAGGGTCCTGGGATTGAGCCCCTGTGTCAGGCTCCCTGCTTCTCCCTCTCCCGCTCCCCCTGCTCGTGTTCCCTCTCTCACTGTGACTCTGTCAAATAAATAAATAATCTTTTAAAAATAATGTAAACATACAGTTATTTTTATTTTTTATTTTTTAAAGATCTTATTTATTTATTTGAGAGAGAGGGAAAGACAGAGCAGGGGAAGGGGACAAGAAGACTCCCCGAAGAGCATGAGGCTGGTCTCAGGGCTTGATCCATGAACCTGAGATCATGACCTGAGCCAAAATCAAGAGTTGGCCACTTAACCAACTGAGCCACCCCAGTGCCTCCGTATAGTTATTTTCTAATATAATTAAATATTTTAAAATTGTAAAAACTAACAGGTTGGAATAGGAAACGTCCACTACCCTCAAGAACCACTGTTGCCCATTCTGGGTATTTCTTTCCTGCCTGTGGCCCAATCATTTGTTTTTCACACAGTCTAGAGTATGTAAAGCTCTTCACTGAGCGTCTGCCTATGGCAATCGCAGCTTGGGGCTATCCCGTTTCCAGACATGTGCATCTCCAATAAGCCTGAGAAAGACATGCCCTATATTGCCCACCTTGATAGCAGTCCCCTGCTCTTCTCCCAAAGGAGAAAATAAAGTCATTTGGAAGAGCACTTAGTTTAGTTTTGAGGATGGATGCTAGAGTTTTCTGATACCCTTTATGAAGTTGGGTGAGTCATTTAAATTAGGCAGGGTTTCTTGTTCACAAACTTAATGAAGGAAATAAAGCTCTGCTTTCTTCAAAATGTGTTAGGAAAATAAACAAAGACAATAAGTTTTTAAATGATTGAAAAATAAAAAAACTGGATATTGCCTCCAGTATCAGTAAGGCTCTCTGGGGACCTTCTCAATCAATGGATGGCTTTACTTCATGTCATTTATGGTTTGGGGACATTTCAGTTCCCATTAGAAAACCACATATCTCTTACCAAACTCCATTCACAAGAGCTTTACTCACTTGCTTTAATGCTGTTCTCAAGACGCACAGCCTGAAATAATGTAGGCAACTGAACATCCCTTCTGGATTCTTCTCTTGTGACAGTAGGGGTGTGATGGCACATCTTTCCTAGTGTTTTAAGGACCCTAAACTAGATAAGACAATAAGGAAACTCGAAATATGGAACTGGTCACACATTTTGCCATTCATTCATTCAAAGATTTCATCACATAGATACTTCCAGAAGACGTGATGCTGTGTGTGTAAGGCCTCGCGTAGATATGGAGTAGTTTATAAATGTTTAATACTAGCTCGGAGAATGTATTATACCTCATTAACATTTAACAGCATTATGGTGTTCTTCAATTCAAGATTCATTTTTTTACTACAACAACTACAACATGAATAATAAACCACTCAGATTTGGCACTTATAGGTACTTCATTCCTTTTTTTAAAATAGTTATTTTCTGAATGCAAAACTCAGGCAGCTATTTGAATGTTTTATATTTAGCTGTTGATTCATATTCACACATAACTGGGCCTATAGGTCTGAGCTGGTATCTAATTCACGGAGTAGCAAAGTTTGATAAACTTTGACATCACTCACAAAACTGGAAATAAAGCAAGTTCCAAGATCTATTTTGATATTTATCCATGCATGGATATGTGTGCGTGCATATATAATCCACAGCTCCAAATTGTTAGCATAAGTTTTAACACAATAAGTGTTATTTCAATGAGAACAACTGCAAAAATCACATGTTCATTGTGAAGAGACTTCAACACAAGTCCTAGGAAACAAATACGGTAATTTCTGGAGTACACGTAAGTTTTGTCATGCCTTCCCAAATACTTCAGGTAAAATCACTAAAGTAGTCACATTCAAACTCAAAAGATGTTTCAAATAACATAACTCAGAGAAAATATACCAATTAATATTGCATTTTTGCTAATGTCTGGAGGCAATAAAGTTACTAGGGATGATTCCATTAACTTTGCCAAAGATGACCCACATAAATTAACCTATCTAAACCTGATAGCAAATTATACAGCCAAACTTCTAGCTCTAACTAGTTGCAGATGCCAGTAGATCCCAAAGATACCTACATATCAGATCCCAGTAAAGCATTCTTTTTAAAATACAGAATCCTGGATATCTTGGCTCTGAGATTTTGATTTTATACATCAAGAGATGGTCCTGTAAAATCTGTTTTGGAAGCTCTTTCACAAATTTTAACACAATGTTAAGAATGAGATTACTGGATTAAACTATTGTCATAAAAAAATAAAAGTACCCACTAATACAAGATACATATATATATCTTGTATATATATATCAGATATATATACATATATAAAGGATAGAGACATATAATATATCTAAAATGTAGATACAATATAATACTATTTTATATACACAAAAAGGCAACATCAATCCATCTGTAATAGGAGCTTACATCTGCGTGAAGGATCCTGGCGCTTCATTTTCCTGGGGAAAAACGCCTAATGCTAGTGCTCTCTGTAGAGATAAATCCACATTAACTGTATCACTGGTTCTCAAGATGCTTCTGATGTAATTGAGAAAAGTATATTAGAAGATTATTTTCTGGGGCGCCCGGGTGGCTCAGTGGGTTAAAGCCTCCACCTTTGGCTCAGGTCATGATCTCGGGGTCCTGGGATTGAGCCCCACATTGGGCTCCCTGCTCAGCGAGGCGCCTGCTTCCCCCTCTCCCTCTGCCTGCCTCTCTGTTTGCTTGTGATCTCTCTCTGTGTCAAATAAATAAATAAAATCTTTTTTTTCTATACTACACTAAATTTTTCCCCCAAATATGTTTATTTTTTCAGTGTTACAAGAATGATTGTTCATGCACCACACCCAGTGCTCCATGCAATACGTGCCCTTCTCAATACCCACCACCAGGCTCGCCCAACCCCCACCCTCTCCCCTCCAAAACGCTGTTTGTTGCTCAGAGTCCACCGTCTCTCCTGGTTCATCACCCCCTCTGATTTCCCCCCATTCGCCCTTCCCTTCCTTCTCACAATGCCCTCCATGATTTTCTTTATACTCCACATGTAAGTGAGACCATAAGATAACTGACTCTCTCCACTTGACTTATTTCACTCCGCATAATCTCTTCTAATCCTATCCATGTTGGTACAAAAGTTGGATATTCATCCTTTCTGATGGAGGCATAATATTCCATTGTATAGATGTACCACATCTTCCTTATTCACTCAACTGTTGAAGGGCATTTTGGTTCTTTCCACAGTTTGGTGATTGTGGCCATTGCTGCTATGAACATTGGGGTACATGTGGCCCTTCTTTGTACTGCCTCTGCTTCTTTGGGGTAAATACCCAGTAGTGCAATTGCAGGGTCATAGGGTAGCTCTAGTTTTAATTTCTTGAGGAATCTCCACACTGTTTTCCAAAGTGGCTGCACCAACTTGCATTCCCAGCAACAGTGGAGAAGGGTTCCCCTTTCTCCACATCCTCTCCAGGATTTTTTGTTTACTGTCTTGTTGATTTTGGCCATTCTAACTGGTATAAGGTGGTATCTCAGTGTGGTTTTGATTTGAATCTACCTGATGGCTAAAGATGATGAACATTTTTCATGTGTCTGTTAGCCATTTGTGTTTCTTCTTTGGAGAGGGCCTATTCATGTCTTCTGCCCATTTTTGATGTGATTATCTGTTTTGTGAGTGTTGAGTTTGAGGATACCTGGGAATAAACTTAACCAAAGAGGTAAAGGATCTGTACTCGAGGAACTACAGAACGCTCATGAAAGAAATTGAAGAAGACACAAAAAGGTGGAAAAGCATTCCATGCTCATGGAGCGGAAGAATAAACATTGTTAAAATGTCTATACTGCCCAGAGCAATCTATACTTTCAATGCCATCCCGATCAAAATTCCACCAGTTTTTTTCCAAAGAGCTAGAACAAACAATCCTAAAATTTGTATGGAACCAGAAAAGACCCCGAATAGCTAAGGAAATGTTGAAAAAGAAAACAAACCTGGGGGCATCACATTGCCTGATTTCAAACTTCACTACAAAGCAGTGATCACCGAGACAGCATGGTACTGGCACAAAAACAGACACATAGACCAGTGGAACAGAATAGAGAGCCCAGAGATGGACCCGCAACTCTATGGTCAAATCATCTTTGACAAAACAGGCAAAAATATCCAGTGGAAAAAAGACGGTCTCTTCAATAAATGGTGCTGGGAAAATTGGACAGCTCTATGTAGAAGAATGAAACTGGACCATTCCCTTACACCATACACGAAGATAAACTCGAAATGGGTAAAAGACCTCAATGTGAGGCAGGAATCTATCAAAACCCTACAGGAGAACATAGGCAGTAACCTGTATGACATTAGCCACAGCAACTTCTTTCAGGACATGTCTCCAAAGGCAAAGGAAACAAAAGTGAAAATAAACTTTTGGGACTTCATCAAGATGAAAAGCTTCTGCATAGCTAAGGAAACAGTTCATGAAACAAACAGGCAACCCACAGAATGGGAGAAGATATTCGCAAATGACACTACAGACAAAGAGCTGATATCTAAGATCTATAAAGAACTCCTCAAACTCAACATTCCTCAAACTTTGATAATCACATCAAAAAATGGGCAGAAGACATGAACAGACACTTCTCCAAAGAAGAAATACAAATGGCTAATAAAATCTTAAAAAAAAAAGATTTGTTCCCGTGTCTTCTGCACTGCCCTCCTCTTCCTTTTCTACCTAGTACACCTCTGTTCATTTTCCAACGGCCACATCAGTTCACCTCCTCAAAGACCACCCCCCACATTATCTGCTTATTGACAATACTTGGCCCTCCAGGGTGAGCCAGGCACTTTCATTTCTGTTCTCTCCTAAATCTGAACAAAACACAAAGCACTGGAAATCCTGGAGATGGGGGAATGGGGGAAACTGGTGTTGGGGATGAAGGAGTGCACTTGCCTGATGATCTCTGGGTGTTGACAGAAGTGTTGAATCACAATATTGTACACCTGAAACTAATATCACGCTGTAAGTTAACTAACTGGAATTTAAAAAAAAGCCTCACTTTTTTTTTTAAAGTAGCTAGAGGAGCAAGGTCTATATTTAATACAATTACTTCTTAACCTCACTCGCCATTCACTCCTTCACCCCACACACTGAATTCTTTTATTTTTACTTTCTTTCTTAGTACTCTAAGTACATTAAGACTGAATGTTGGGGCGCCTGGGTGGCTCAGTGGGTTAAAGCCTCTGCCTTCGGCTCGGGTCATGATCTCAGGGTCCTGGGATCAAGCCCTGCATCAGGCTCTCTGCTCAGCAGGGAGCCTGCTTTCCCCTTTCTCTGCCTGCCTCTCTGCTTACTTGTGATCTCTCTCTCTCTCTCTGTCAAGTAAATAAATAAAATCTTTAAAAAAAAAAAAGACTGAATGTCTTTCTCTTGGCTGTACTCTAGCGATGTCCCACAGGCTTAACATATGGTTGGCTTTTTAATAGTTATCCTGTAGATTCCCAATGATATTCTATTTTGGTTTTCTACTTTGACCCAAGTGCTATTTAAGGAAAATATTTTGAATTTCCAAGTAGTAGCATCATTCTGTTCTCTGATTATGTTGCGATTTTTTAAGGTATTGAACTGTAAGGACAGAATTTGTCGATGTCTTTTTCTACTTTGCTGAATATATTGCTTAATTTTAACCTTATTACAGTTTCTTGCTTTTTAAAATGGTGATTGGCACTCTGAGAGAGTGTATTTTCTGAATATTTTTAAAGATTTATTTATTTATTTATTTGAGAGAGAGAGGGCGCACACACGCAAGCAGGGGAAGGGGCAGAAGGTAGGATCTCTAAGCGGACTCCCCCTGAGCATGGAGCCTAACTCATGAGATCATCGTGACCTGAGCCTAATCCAAGAGTGGGTCACTTAACCGATGGAGCCACCCTGATGTTCCCCTCCTTTTTTTGGTGTGTATTTTCTGAACTTAGAGCGTTCATACATAATATTATACATAATATACAAATGACATATAATATAATAATAATTTATACTATCCTGTTATTTAGTGCTTTTTGTTTGGGGGTTGTCCCTTCCCCCCGTCTATAGTCACCATCATGGGCAAAGTCTCCCAGACTGGGGCTGGCAAACCGTTTCTATAAAGGATCAGACAGTAGCTACTTTAGGCTTTGTGTGTCATCCAGGCTCTGTTGCAATGATTTAGCTCCTTCGCAGCCCAAACAAGGCAGCTGGGAAACAAACGAAAGGACACCACTGTGTACCGAGACTCTCTTTACAAAATCAGACGGCAGGAGACGCTGGCCTGTGAGCAGTGATTAGTCAATGCCTACTGGAGACTACTGTTCTCCCATATATTCATCCTGACATTTCCTCCTGTTTTTGCATTAGGACATCGCCGTGTTATTTGGTACCTAGCTACCCAAAAATACTACACTGTTATTTTCCAGATAGATTTAGATATTTTCACTAATTGCTCTCTCTTGACCTCTTGATAGGCTTTTCTCTGAATTCAACCTCTTGTGGGATGAAGATAGTGGTTCTCTGGGTTTTTTTTTTGTTTATTTTCAACACTTATAAGTCACTTTTCAGGGAGGATGGATGAATTTTACTAAGGTATATTATTTTGGAATTCTGACCCCGAATAGGTAAATTGAGGTAGTTTATTTTTATAGATTGAACACATATAGCCAGTGTTAATTTTATACTTTCTTATATTTTTTTCTATTTTTCCTTTTAAGAGTTTTCACTGTTTGACCTGTGTGTTTGTTTATTTTGTTTTCCCATTAGTTTTGTTTTCTGTTCTACTGAACTAATTATAGAAATTTTATTTTTGTTATAATTATTTCCATAATATTAATTGCCTATAATTATACTAATTCTTTATTTTCTCACATGATATCTACTGATCTGCTTTCGTGAGTAAAGAGGACATTCATATGTTTCTATGTCTTTTTTTCCTGCCCTCCACTGTCAGTTATGTGTAAATTTTTTTTTCTTTTTCCTTAGTGCTTTCCTTTTAAAGATAAATAGATTTTATCTCTCAGCTTCTTTGGAAACCCTCAACTTTTGCTATTTACATTTTCAGCTTTTGCAACATTTGTATTCCACCGGTAACATGAATGTCCATTTTAAGTAGTCTTAACCCCACAGTTAAATATTTTTAATGCCCCCCCACCATTTTTTTCAGTTCTTTGTCAGCAAAATTTTCTGCCTGGTATTTTCTACTAGAAAAGCTTCTTGCAACTCTACTCCCAGAATTCTTCCAACATTTTTGAGTTGTTCTTTGCACGTGAATGCCAGTCAGCTTGGCGGTAAGAGGATGAGGTGATACTTGAGTTGATGGCATTGTTAGCACCGTGACTCTTCAAGCACTGAAGGTTACCACCAGCTCAGTATTTTCCTTCTTAGAAGTTGAATAGTAGGACTAGATGCCCAAAGACCTTCTGTCTTTAACTCAGTCAATATTTACCAGATATTAATTACAAGAATTACACAGATATTTACCAGAATAACTGTGCCTTGTTCTTTTTTCAATGTACACTCTAAAGATTCTCATTTTTCTTAAAAATAATCTTTAAATTATAATTGTAGTTATTATTATTATTATTATTATTATTATTATTATTATTATTTTGCTATGGCTTTAATTCTCTATTCACCTGTCTTCTCCCTGTGCAATTTATTCACAATATATTCTAACTATATATTTATTTTTAGTTTGTGATACCCAAGTTTCTGAGTCCTTTCCTCTTTCTCACAAAGTGTTCTCTGCGCTGTTGTTTCATCTGTTTTTTTTAGCTTTTGCTGCAACTCCCATTTCAATGAGAGTTGTATCCCTTCCCCTTCTTGCTGAGCTCTGCCAGTTCCCGTTCCAGCTTCTGTGTGGTCTTCCCTAAGCTCTTGCACTGAGGATCTTTCTCCTACTTTATAAAAGCAATTGCTTCATTAAAATTTCATTCTCTTAATTCACGGCAATATATTAGGGCCTGGCTGTCATCTGCTCCCCGGCAAGAGCTGCCAGCTGAGTGTCCTTTGTTGCCATGTGTGTTTCCCATCTTCCTCCCCTTTGGCACGGGCCTTTCTGTATGGTGATCAGAGGATAGTCCTTTTTTTCATTTCTTTCCTAGTATTTCTTGAATGAGCCATTTACCAAAAAATCCAGCTATGGATGCGGGAATAGAGCTGTGCGCCTGGCTAGAGAAATCTTCTTTGCCTCGGAGTTCGGTATGCATGGGACTTTTTCAGCTCCACTTTTCCTTATGGTGGAAACAGCCCTGCTGGCTTGCTCCCTGTGCAGAAGGTCCTTCCCGCTGCCGTCCTTGAAAATGTGGACACATACCAGGTGTTCTAGAATGAAGGGCCAATGAAGTCTATGGACATTTCCTGCACTAGCCCATTGTGAAGGATTCATCACCTGCTCTGAAGAAATACCCTTTGCTGGATTCTGCTGGGCTGTCACCGGGGCCATGGTTATCTGCTTCCTGTCCACTGATGTGGTCTTCGTTCCTTCTGCATCCCTTCCTGGAATATAGCTGAGAAACACAAACTCGGCCTGCCCTTTGTGGGATGGTGTCTCTAATTACTTTTGATTATTTTTTGAGACAAAAAAGAGTGATTTTTCTTTTTAGTCTTTATTCTTGGTACTTTTTCATGTTTTAGAAAATTTTATATAAAACAAGCCATCACCTTGTTATAAGAAAAGTACAATAAATTGTCTGAGGTTGGAAGGTGGGTGTAAGGGGCAATACTTCCCTATGGTGTATTTATCATATCCTTTATGTCCTAGCATCTTTAAGATATTTCTCTTATGCTTAATATTTTGTATTTGTTAATAGCTTTTGACTGGTGAAGGTCACTAAAACTAGTACATCCAAAACACTTTGGAAAAATGCTAATTTTAAATTATAAGAAAATTAACAGTAACAAAAATAATCTTCATTATGCAACATTATACAAAATACAATAGTTATAAATTTAAAATTATAGAGTAAAATTATTATAGTATTAAATTATAATCCTTACCATAAATGAAACATTAAAAATATCACATATTTTACACCTAAAACTAATATTACACTAAGTGGAATATAAATAAAAACTTTAAAAGAATTAATAAAAAATACCACAGAAGCTATCTAAAAGGAAATTAGTCAAATGACTCAAAAGCCAATAATGGAAATGAGTATAATGCTGATGAATTTCTGGATGAATTCCCAACACATTCAGTTTTGATTTCAGTTCAGGGAAAAATCAAAATTTTTGTTCACAATCCTGTTGTATCTACATACAAACTTTATAACATGAAGGCTTTAGTTGCTTTTAGGGTTGACAGGATTCAAAAGCGAACTCTAACATATGAGACAACCTACTTGGTAGGATGGGCAGCTGTAGCTCCTGCCCCTTGCAAAACACTTCATAACCAGCAGAAACGATCAGAACACACTTTGTCAGAACTCTGAGAAAAAGCCAAAGGCTCACAGCAACCAAGCAAATCCTGCATTAAAAGAAAGGCAATGGTAACCAAGCTCCAGCCCCTCATGGTTGGTCCACTGTAGTCTTGAAGGCCACGGATCATGTTCCCATTGAAGGGCCCTGGTTGCTGACTCCAAGGCAGCGGAGCAGAACTCGGTCATAGGTTATTGTGTAAGGCTGTTTCCATCTGTCTAGGGGCAACTAGAGGACCAAAACAAGGTGCTCTTCTCTGTTTTGCCCACCTCGGCACTCACCCAGGCTGGGAAAGCACACAGTGTTAACTGAAAATATTGTAAACTAGATAGATGAACAAGCTACAGATGCCTGGATGAAAGATATAGTTGAGACCCACAATAGACTAAGTTCTGGGAGAAAGAGCTTAGAGAGAGTCATTTTGGTCAGAACATCAGGGACACAAAGAAGGGACTTAAAAAGCCACATTCATGTCCCAGGGCAAGATGTAGTTTCCAAAAAGGTCTTAGAAGTCCTTGTGCTTTCCCCTTGGGCTGATCTTAGGCTCCGTACAGATCTGGCTGAGAGGTGAAGGGCAGCCCCAGCGAGAGTCAATCTGCAAAGACTAGGAGAGGTTTGTTTTGTTGTGTTTTTCTCTCCTGGTAGTCATGAAAAGCATTAGCAGAATGCAAAGCTAAGGAGCAGAGCCTCAATAACCACACATGAAAAGGAAAGCCATCTCTGCAAATAGTTGTGATCAAGCCACTACACATAATAGTAAACCTTCAAAATATAAAACAAAACAGAAAACCTTGGGGACTGGAAATGATCTGATCTCTACCACTGCCACATTATAGTGTCCAAACTCTCAGTTTTCAACAGCAAATAAGTTATGTGGCATAAAAAGAACTAGGAAAGTATGCCTGATGTAAAAGAATGAAATCAGTGGACGAATAACACCCCAGGGAAGTCCAGATATTGGGTTTACCAGACGAAGAATTAAACCACTGCCTTAAATATGCTCAAAGAGCTGATGGAAAACACAGAAAAGGAAGTAAAGAAAAATGGTCCAGGCAAAACTGGCATTATTGTTGTTGAGGTCTGTAACTCCAATTTTTGTTTCTTTCAAATGAAGAGTCAGGTACATAAAACATTATAAAAATCACAAATGCATTTGTATTGGGCATGCAATATATAAAGATGTTATTTGCAATGACAGCAACATTAATGAGAAAGACAAGGTTGAGTGGGAGTAGAATTTTCATGTGCTACTGGAGGTAAGTCCGTAACAGTCTAAACTAGATTGTTATAAATTTAGGAAAGTAAATATTAATCCCCATGGAAACTATAAAACATTACTGAAAGAAATTAATTAAGACCTAAATAAATGACAGGATCCCATGTTCACGGATTTGGAAGATTTCGTATTATTAGATATCAATTGAAAAATAATCCATAGATTGAACACAATCCCTATCAAAATTGCAACAGCTTTTTTTTTCCAGAAGTGGAAAAACTGATCCCTAAACTCATATGGAATTGCAAGGACACAAAATAATCAAAATAAATCTTAAAAAACAGAAACAAAACAAAACAAAAAAACCCAGAAGACTCACACTGCCTGATTTCAAAACTTAATACAAAACTACAATAATTAGAACAGGGAGGTACTGACATAGGATAGATAGTAGAATAATACAATAGAATTGAGAGGATATCAACAAACCCATGTATCAATGGCCATGTGATTTTGACCAGAGGGCCTAGGCCATTCAGTGGGGGAAAATGTGGCTCTTCAACAGTTTGTCTTGGGCACCCAGATTTCTACATGCAGAAGAGTGAAGGTGGACTCCTACTTTAAAGCATCCATAGGAATTAACTCAAAATGGGTCAACAGCTTAAATATAAGAGCTAAAACCATAATGTGCTTAGGAGAAAATATAAGGATAAATCTTTGTGACCTCAATTTTGGCAACACATTATTAGATATGATGCAAAAGCATGAGCAACAAAATAAAAAAATAATTGGATGTCATTAAGACATAAAACTTTGTACATCCTAAAACACTATCATAAGAGGAAAATGTTTGCAAATCATGTATCTGATTACAGTTTATATAAAAAATTCCTGCAGCCCAAGAACAAACACAAGCAACTAGATTTTATAAACAAGCAAAGGATTTGAATAGACCTTTTTTCCAAAGAAGATATGCAATGGGTCAAACAGCACAAGAAAGATGTTCAACATCATTAGTCATTAGGGAAATGCAAGTCAAAACCGAAATGAGATACTACATAGATCACATCAAAAAGGATGGACATAATTTTAAAAAGAAAATTAAAAATAAAATAATCAGTTTGGTTAAGAATGTGAGGAAACTGGAAGCATCACTCATTGCTGGTGAGAATGTAAAATAGCACAGCCATTCTGGAAAACAGTTGGGTACTTCCTCAAAAAGCGAAACACAGAATTACCATCAGACCCAAAAATTCCACTCCTACATTATGTACCCAAAATAACATATAACAAGGACTGCAACAGATTTATGTACACCAACAATTGTTGTAGCATTATTCGCAGTAGCCAAAGGTGAAAAACCTAAAAGCCCATCAACAGATGAATGGATAAAAAAACCAAACCAAAACAAAACAAAAAACACAGATGAATGGATAAACAAAATATAGTGTATATGTACAATGGAATATTATTCAGCCACAAAAGGAAAGAAATTCTGATTTTTGCTACAATAAAGATGCTCCTTGAAACTTTCCTTTCATTATGCTAAATGAAATGAGCCAGACACTATAGAACAAATATTGCATGATTGCATTTATACAAAATATCTTGGCAAATTCATGCATTTAGAAATTAAATATTACTAGGGCCTGGTTACAGGGTAGAATGGGAAGTGATTCCTTAATGAATACAGAGTTTCTATCTGGGGTAATACATTTGGAAATACATAATGGTAATAGTTGCGCAATATTTGGAATGTAACTAGTGCCACAGAATTGTACCCTTTAAATGGTTAAGATGGAAATTTTTGTTTTATATATTTACCACAGGAAAGAATAATATCAGAACAAATTATAGTTGTAAATTTAATTTAAAAAGTGACAAAATAAAGGCAATGACTTTAAGCTATGTTATTCTTATATGGAACAAAAAAAATGGGATGTTTGTATAAAGTTTTGAAATCGGTATTTTAAGACGAGCATGATGATTTCATAATCATCAAACCACTAAGCAGCTATTCTCTCAATATCTTTAAGTATGAATTTCTTCATCTGGAAAATCAAATTCTATAATTTCCTTACTAAATTCACAGGGCATTTTGTGTGAGACACAAGGGAAGTTGTTCAACTGGTAATACTTCAAAAATAGTACAAATGTTACCCATTTTAAGACAGGATTATTCATTATGCAATTGTGTGGTTTGTATAAATGGTATAATAGAGTCCTTAGGCTCTACGTGATTTTTAAGCAAAGCAAAAAGATGCCCCAAGTAGGAATTTTTGGAAAGAGATTATAGAAATGCATGTGTATTGATCTGAGTTAACCTTACAAACAACTTTTCTGCACAAATTACATTGGTACATGTCTATAATAATGATACTTTGTAAATTCCAGTATCTAGCAAGAATACTAATTTTCCAAGCATGCAGGGAACTACTGTAATAATTTAGATTCCTCAGAGATCTTTGTTCTTAGACTCTTACTTCACACAAAATAATTCTTATATTTCCAGGTTAAACAAAATGAAAGATCCTGAACTTAAAAAACAAACAACAACAACAACAACAACAACAAAACCATGGCCCCATCTGAGACATCGTATATTTGCTCAAAATTATCAGCAGCTTCTTTCCACCCCACAATGTCATGTCACTGAAATCTATCTTCTTTTCTAAGCTTCTAACTTTACTTTTTTTCCCCCATTATGTGGTTTTACTTACATAATGACTGGAAAATAGTGCTGTAACAACTTATAAGACTGGAAAAACCATTTCGCATTTCTTCTAAAATAACTTACCTGTTTTTGCAAAGGATAGTATGTTGTGACAATTAAAATTATGTCTGTAACTATTAAACTTTCAGTAGGAATAAAACCCTCTCATCTATTTAACCTAAAATTCATTTGGAAAAGAAGGTTTATATCTAAGAGTACAATGTAAAATTACTTCCTGTTTATTTGTAAAGGACAATACGAGGTAACACTGTCCATGGTATAGTGGTGGGGCATCAGAGGGACAAGAGCACAAAGGGGACCAATTGATCCAAAGGGCGAGGGGAAACAGGAAGAGCAAACAGCACTCTTTCAGTTAGGCAGAGGGAAGATACTGGTGAATAAGAAGCACCATTTCCCAGGACTTGGAGAGAGTTATATTTAATCTCTGAAGTGCTCCTCAAGTACCGTCTGTCTCTGAGGTGACACACTGGGATAGAAAATGTGGATGATATTTGAAGATTTTTAAATAAGGCACTCTGCGGTCATAAGATTGGAACATTTATTTTAATATTACCCAAAATGTTGCTTCATTTATTTTAGGAAAGCACAGGAAAAAAACTCTTAAAACTAAAGTTTAATTTATTAAGAATTGTAATTTCAAAGTGATACCAAACATCAATGAAAGAAATCAAAGAAGATCTAAATAATGAAGAGGTATTCCATAGTTACAAAGTGGAAGATTCGATACTGTTAAAAATGTCATTTTGTTCCTAAATTAATCTATAGATTCAACACAACCTTGATCAAAACCCCAGAAAGCTATTTTGTAGATATTGACAAACTGACATTAAAGTTTACTTGGAGAGGCAAAACTCTAGAATTATAGACATGACACTGAAGAATAACAAAGCTGGAGGACTAACACTATTAAATTTCAAGACTTACTCTAAAACTACAGTAATCAAGACAATATGGTATTGGTGAAAGAACAGACACATTAGATCAATCGAACACAAAAGGCAGTCCAAAAATAGACCCACAAAATACAGTCAACCGATCTTTGAAAAAAAGTAAAAAAGCCATTCAATGAAGAAAGGAAAATCTTTTCCATAAACAGTGCTGGAAAAATTAGATGTCTATGGGGATAAAAAATGAACTCATACAGAGAACTAATATCTTTCACAAAAATTAGCCCATATCCAATATCTCGTGGACATAAATATAAATGCAATCTTACAAAACTTATAGGAGAAATTATAAGAGAAAATAGAAGTATCCTTGGATTTGGTGATGAATTTTTAGATACAACAACTAAAACATCATCGATGAAAGCAAAATCTGATGAGTTGGACATTATTAAATTATATTTTTTTTACATTTTTTTATGTAGACTCTACATCCAATGTGAGGCTTGAACTCACAATCCTGAGATCAAAAGTCACATGCTCTACTGACCGAGCCAGCCATGTGCCCCAAGTTGGACTTTATTAAAATAAAAAGTTCTGCTCTGCAAAAGACAACATCAAAGAATCAAGAGACAAACAGCAAACTCAGGTAAACATATACAAAATAAAGATAAAAGGCTCTGACAAAGTTCTGATAAAGAACTTGCATGTAAACTACACAAATAACTAAAAATTCAATAGGACAACAGACTCAGCTAAAAAGTAGATGAGACATATAAATGGGCAAGTCACTGAAAAGTACAAAGAGATAGCAAACAAACATGTGATAAGGGGCTTGACATCATTTGTCACTGGAGAAATGCAAATCAATGAAATGAAGTTCTAGAACATACCCCTTAGAAAGTTAGGATGAAAAATCTGACAACACCCAGTGCTGGTGAGAATACACAGCAAAAGAACCCATTCACTGCTGATAGGTGCAAAATGGTGCACCCATGTAGGAAGACAAAGGGATGATTTCTTACAAACAAATAAGCTTACCAAACAGCAAGCACATTATGCAGTACCTTTCAATAGATTTGAAAACTTATGTCCACATAAAAATGAATGTTTCTAGGGGTACCTGGGTGGCTCAGTCAGTTAAGTGTCCAACTCCTGATTTCCAGATCAGGTCATGATCTCAGGGTCTTGGGATGGAGCCCTGTGTCAGGCTCTGCATTCAGCAGGGAATCTGAATTTCCCTTAGCCTCTGCCCCTCTCCCCACTCATGTATTCTCTCTCTCCTTAAAATAAACACATAATATCATTTTTAAAATGAATGTTTCTAGTAGTTTTATCTAACTGAAAGAACTGAAAGCAACCAAGATGTCCTTCAACAGGTAAAATAATAAACAAAGTGATGGGTCTCATACAATGGACTGTTATTGAATAGTGAAAAGGAATGGGCTGCCTAGCATGACAAGACATGGATGAGGGTCACATACATGTTATTAAGGTAGTCTGAAATACTTACTTAATTTCTGTTCCTATAACGAAAATACCAGAGAATGGATGCCTTAAGCAAAAGCATTTATTTCTCAGTGTTCTAGAGACTAGGAAGTCTAAGATGAAGGTGGGTGTTGGCAGACCGGGTGTCTAGAGAGAACTTACTTCCTGGCATGCTGATGAACATTTTCTAACTCTGTCCTCACATGGCGGAGAGTAGAGAGCAAGCAAGTTCTTGTGTCCCTTCTAATGAAGGCACTAACCCCATCATGAAGGCTAGATCATTTCCAAAAGGCCCCAACTCCTATTACCATCATCCTTGAGGGTAAGGATTTCATCATATGCAATTTGAGGAACACAAACATTTAGTCCATGACAATAATGTTCTAGAAAAAGCAAACTATCGCCATGGCAAACAGATGAGAAGTTACCAAGGTTCTATTTTTTGTGTAGAGTATTCTATATGACACTCTAACAATGAATGCCTGACACTATGCATTTGTCAAAATTCATAGAACTTTACAGCATAACAATGAAACTTAAAGTATGCAAATTTTAAAAAGTTACTGTTTTCCCCCATTGGGGTGAGGTTAATTCTAAAATTCTCTCTCTCTCTATTGTATTAAACAATTAATGGTGGTGGATAGTGGGAAGCTAGATCCTTTTGTTGGAATGGGAAGTTACAGAAAATCAAAGAGAGAAAGTTGTTACAATGCATATGGAAGTTCGATAGAGTTGCAGACATCAGTATGGATTCATACCCAGATTAAAATGGACAGAGATGGCCACATTATAGAAATATATCTTGATATGTGCATATGTCAGACTTAGCACACAAGCTTACTTTTCTTTGCTCTGTCACATGAGAGGGACTCAAAATAATAAAACCCAAGTAGCAACAAGCACACCTACCTCACAGATTTTGTTTGCTAATACCCTTCTCCAAAAAAGAACCAGGGATCCTTGGAGAAACAACAGATGCTGGGTCCCAGACAGAAAATATACAAGTGAGCCTAGAGCATCTTATGGTTCCAGAGAGTGGGGGAAGACTCAAAAATCTCTCTCTCTCTCATAGACACACACGGACACAAAGACACACACGCACACACAAAGAAAAGAGAGCATGTCAAAGAGATACTGCAGCCAATTGAACACACTCACAGTCACAAAATTAATAAAGTAGTACTGTATCATAATCCAAATTATAAGATAAATATCCATAAAAACCACAGTTACATAAATAAATTACCAAAAATTTTTGTAAATAGAGGAGAATAGAAAAATCTCCCATATGGAAGAATTCCATAATTTATATAGAGAGTTCACCATCAAAGAAATGAAACATACCTATTTACCCCTTCAGTGTGGACTACGTATAGTGACTTCCTTCTAAAGAGAACCGTATGTAAGAGTCCGGGAGGGAGAGAATCACTTTATATTGGAGAAACTGACAAATGCTACCTCAGCTGGATGATCAAGGTCAACATCAACAGTCATACGTCATATTCACAGTACATACCTCTGACATAATGTGATGAGAAGAGCATCTTACCTCCGTGATCTTCTCGAGAGAACCCAGAGCCCCAGGTTTAATCATGAGAAAAACAGCAGGTGCATCTCATTCACAAGACATTCTACAAAACACATGAGCTGCACTCCTCAAATCTGTCAAGGTCATCAAAAACAAGGAAATCTCAAGAAGTGTCGGAGCCAAGAGACTAAGGAGACATGATGACCAGGTATGTAATGTCATGTGGAATATTGTATGAGATCCTGGAACAGATGACAGATATTAGGTAAAAGTAGAAATAAAAGGGAATCTGACTAAATCATGGAACTTTAGCTAATAATAATATGTTAATAGTAGTTTGTTAATTGTGACAACATAATAAAAAATGGAAATAATTGTGATGAATATATGATACTAATATAAAGTGTTATGTTAGGGGTATTATATTAGAAGAAAAACTGAGTGCAAAAATATATGGGAACTCTTTGAAGTACCTTCCCAAATTTTCTATAAATCTAAAACTCTTCTAAAATAAAAAATATCACTTATAACAAAGCAAAACTGTCCAGGAAGTAAAGTGCTAGAGTTCCTTAATTAACTTTATTCATAGAAGAGGAAAAAAAAACCACCTTTTTTTCTTCATAGGACAAAAGAAAAGATCACATTATCCAAGTGATGACTGCAACGCCTAACAAAGATTCTACTAGTGCAATTAACCAAACAAGGGTTTACTTATACCAAGCAACATGATGTCACTAGGAGAGCAGTAATGAACAGTACAGGGGCTTAATGACATTACCAGCAAGTTAGAAATCATTCTATCATCCTCAACCTGAGTTCTATATCCTCAAGGTCACAAGACTGAATTCCTTCCTACAGTCATCCCACCTAGAGTCCAAAAAGGAAAAAATATTAAAAGGCAGGAAAACACATACCAGATGAGCCTATTGTTGATATTCAGGTAGACAGTTGGTCTCCCTAAAGACCCACTTGGTAGACCTACCATCCATCACAATGAACAGATTTTTTTTCTTTTTTTTTTTTTTTTTTTTGCAGTTACCTATGTAACAACGTGCTTCAAAAATCTGCATAAAGAAACTGACATAACTAACTGGAATTAAAATAAAAACTTTAAAAAATCATCTATATCAAGTGTGATCCCAAAGTCATGTTTCCAAGCTCCAATCACCTCTCTGAGTAAACTGCAGGCTCTGTTTGTAAGTTAGGAGAAGTCCATGCTGACTGGCAATTAGCACTGTCTACCACTGCTCATCCACGTGCATTTACCACAGAGAAAATACTGAGAAAAATAAACAGCCACGTATGTTATACTGACAGGGCATTTCTAATGGGCTAGATGTTATAATAAAGATTCCATGTGCCCCAAACAAGGTTAAATCTAGGTTTCTTGGTTAACTAGTCAAAAAGTCAAAAGTGAGGATGGGGAAGGAGACAAACCCTAAGAGACTCCTAAACTCACAAAACAAACTAAGGGGGGTTGGGAGGTAGGGGGGTAGGGTTATGGACATGGGGGAGGGTGTGTGCTATGGTAAGTGCTGTGAGATGTGTAAGCCTAATGAATCACAGACATGTACCCTGGGGCAAATAATACATTATATGTTAATAAAAAAATTTTAAAAAATCAAAAGTGAATCAGAATACTCCATTGTGTCAGGATGAGAGCTGGTCCAGTCTAAGGCTATGCCTGGGTCCCCCGAGACCCAAATGGATCTACAGAAGCCAAGGATGTTTTTGGTGGCAGAGCCTTACTAGATCTGGAAAAAACTATTTCTACCCCAGCGCCTTTTATTTTTTAAAGATTTTATTTATTTATTTATTTGACAGAAAAAGAGACAGCAAGAGAGGAATACACGTAGGGGGAGGGGGAGAAGCAGGCTTCCCACTGAGCACGGAGCCCAATGAGGGACTCAATTCCAGGACCCCAGGATCATGACTGAGCCTAAAGCAGAGGCTTAACAACTGAGTCAGCCAGGTTCTCCTCCCTCACAGAGCCTTTTATACAGGGGGTTATTTTGTCACTTTGCCAGAAACATTTCCACTAACATTCTACACATCTTTATTTAAGGGAAGTTGCCCAAGCATCAGGCACCCCTGAATCTTGAGTGAAACTCAGCACCAACTAGTTTAATTCTTATGGGAAAATGAAGAGCTAGGACCCACTTGTGCTTCTAGTTTTCTTGGGTTCTTACAGCCTATTATCCTGCAACTTCTAATATGCTAGGAGGAAAAATATCAGAGCTCAAGAAATGTGAGTTTAAATACCATATCTGCCACTACCTAGCTATGTGATTTTAGGGACATCACTTATTGTGTTTGCTTTCAGTTTGCCCCTGAATGCAATGAAGTGGGTAAGACTGAATGACGTGTACTTTCTGGGTCAGGGTCTCTGCTCTACAAAATGATGCCAACTATCCTGTAATTTGTTATAAAGTATAACTTTATCCCTCAGATTTCTACTAAGGCCAACAATAACTCATTAGCCTACAATGTGTTGACTAATTATTCTTTACGCTTAGAATTAATCAGGAACACATAACCTAAATCGCTCCACTTATCTGCAGTTCTAATTCTTGGTGATTTAATTGTTGCACAGCTTGCCCAATGAACGGATGCCTTATAATTAAGAAAATTGTTGTTTTGGATTTTCCCTTCCAATTCCATGCATTTGTACATACTATTCTACAATGTAGTCTTCTCCTTCAACCCTTATGCCCACACTGCATATGCTCAGCAAACTTATTTGTTCTTCCTGAACCGGCCAGACTACATCTTTTGCTCTTCCTGACAGAGGTGGCCAGAGGGCTGATTTCTAGATAAGGCAATGTGAGTGAAAGGGCTGGTGCCATTCCTGGGCAGGCTCCTGTGAACTTAATCACAGCCACGGTTGGGTTATTTCTCATTCTGCCAGCTGAATGTGCACGCTTTCAAGACCCTAGAGGGTGTCAGAGCTACAACGCGGAGGGAGCCTCGAGCCACACACTGCCCTGCCATAGAGAGCCAACTGTCTACCAAGAATAGACATGAGCTTGTATTTGAGCCCTTATCAACGTATGGATCTTTGGTTTTTGCAAAAATTTAGTCCGTCTTAGTTATTACACTGTCTCTGTAAATATAATTAATGACTTGAAAGCTAGGATAGTATATTCTTTCTTCTTTCCTAACTTTGCCCTCATATCAGAATTGCTGATTTTCTGAGGGCAAATTAGTTACTCTTCCACAATGCTCTAAAAGAATCCTGAACAGGTAACCATTAAATCACCCACAATGCTCTGTCACCAAAATTATTATCTTGCATTATGTGCATTATTTGTTTGTAACTACATCCCTTCCAGCAGATAGTAAAATATGAATCAAAGAGATTGCTGTGCAACAGAGGGATGAATAGCACAGCATACCTCACGTTGGAAAGACCTTGGACAGCAGGGGTAAAGGAGAAATCACTGTATCCATTACTGAGGGTATCTGTCTATGACAGACAGCTTCCTGTTGCCTCAAAACCAGACCTGTCTATTTGCAGTTGCAAATGTGAATGGATGTGGGGGCGGGTAGAAGAGAATTATTAAGTTGGAGGATCCTGGTGAATAAGCAATAGGAAGTCTTGGTATGTCTTATAGAATGGTTCTCGAGTGGGGTCTATGGAAAAACTCACAACCTGAGAATTTGGGAGAAAAACAAATTACCAGCTTCCAACTCAGATATACTAAAACAGAAACTCTGAGGGTTCAGCCCCTAAATGTCAATCTTTAACAAGCCCTGTAAGTGATTATGGTGTACACTGTGTTTGAGAGATCCACCTGCACGGGATCTAAGCTATGACTCAAGAGCAAATGAGTAACAGGTTGCCATTCCAGATCTGTTTTCTGCTCTTATATCTGTCACTAGCTAGCCGTGTGCTCACAGAGAAGCAATTTGCCCTCTTCTCTGCACTTATATGTGATATTTAGCTAATTTTCCTTATGATTCTAAAATTCTAAAACGATATGAACCATTGCTATTTTTACCTAAATGGATGTGCTTCATGGAAGGCATTGTAAAAATCTAAAATATTGTCATCTTCCTTATAACACAGCATTACTGACTGATTTGCCTGTAAGATTTCAACATCCATCGACAGATAAATGGGTAAAGAGGATGTGGTACATACACACAATGGAATACTATTCAGCCATCAAAAAAGAATGAAATCTTGCCATCTGCAATGACATGGATGGAGCTAGAGGGTATTATGCTAAGTGAAATAAGTCAGTAGGAGAAAGACAAATGCCATATTTGTCATTTCACTCAATGGTAGAATTGAAGAAACAGATACACATAGGGAAGAGAAAAAAAAGAGAGAGAGAAGCAAACCATAAGAGACCCTTAACTATAGAGAACAAACTGAGGGCTGATGGAGGGAGATAGGTGGGGGAGGGAGATATGTGGGGCTAGAGAGGTGATGGGTATTAAGGACGGCACTTGTTGTGATGAGCGCTGGGTATTATAGGTAAGTGATGAATCACTAAGTTCCCCTGAAACCAATATTACACTATATGTTAACTAACTGTAATTTAAATAAAAACTTGAAACAAAATAAAATAAAATGAAAAAAAAATTTCATGAGCAATGATGGTCTGGGGTCCCCTGCTGATAAAGAATGAGCCTCCTGTGTTCTTGCAGAAATAGTGTATTCTCTATGTGTGGATGACAAATAGTTCTGTTATGGCTTGCCTAGACTTATCTGTCTTCTACATGTGGATGAAAACTAAATATCCAAATAGTATTACACGTATGTTGAATTTCAGAAAGTTAACAGATGATAAATCCATGTTTACTCACAGATATTAGACTGCACTAGATTATACCATAACAAAGCACTGCACCAGAAGCAACAAAATAAACAAAATAAGATTCCGAAGTCGAGAAGTCCAAGGTCAAGGCATTGACAGGGTTGGTCCCTTGTGAGTCCTTTTCTTTGGCTAGTAGATAGGCCCCTTCTAACTGTGTCCTTACATGGTCTTCCCTCTGCATGTATCTGGACTGTAATCTCCTCTTCTTATAAGAACACTCATCCTATTGAATTAGGGCCTGATCTAAGAACTTCATTATACCTGAATCACCTCTTAAAACATCCTATTTCCAAATACAGTCACATTCTAGAGTACTGTGGTTAGGACTGCAACATATTAATTTGGGAGGACACATAGCAACCCATTACATCACTAAGGTGAAGTGTCTATATGACACTCCAAGCAGCATTTGGAACCAGGCTGGTTATCCCTCAAGACCTACCAAATATTTCAAAGATCCTTAATTAGACTAAGGAATGGAGGAAAAGGAGTGCTATGTCCATATATGTTTGGACCTTGCCTATGTTTTCTTTTTTATAATTAAATTATTCTGACTGTCTTTACTAAAGAGTCAAACATAAAATGGTATAATAAAAATGCATAAACATGTGGATTACTTAAAATAACAGTAACTAAAATATCCAATACCATCTTCTATTCCTTAGAATGAAAATAAGGTTCAACTTTCCATCATGAAAGAGAAGCTACATGGGTTTCTTTCTTTTTTTTTTTAAGATTTTATTTATTTATTTGACAGAGAGAACACAAGCAGGCAGAGTGGCAGGCAGAGGCAGAGGGAGAAGCAGACTCTCCGCCGAGCAAGGAGCCCGATATGGGACTCGATCCCAGGACGCTGGGACCATGACCCGAGCCGCCGAAGGCAGATGCTCAACCAACTGAGCCACCCAGGCGTCCCGCTACATGGGTTTCTAATAAAGATTACACCTGCTATGGTTCATGCTGAACTGACATGAATATATAATAAGTATCATCAGAAAAATATCAATTAGCTGGAAAAGCATTGTTGTATGTCTATCTTATATTGTTTCTGAAATTCTGATTAAATTAGTATGCATGTTAGTCAGGTGGATACTGTGTTTTATGACAGTAAGTTACATATAAAAACAAGGTAAATAATAAAGTGTCAACCACAAAATATCCACAGATGATGAATCAGTGTTATTTTAATTGTACTAATATTATGATAATTATTAGAGTTTTGAAATCTCGTAACTTCTCTGGAATGGGCAAGACTTATTTCTGGTTGGGTATTGGTATGCAAGTTCTCAACAAAACTAGCCATTTATATCTGCATTCTCACACTAAATTTTTAACTAACAATTTACTAGCTCAGGAAAATTTTATAAGTCCTCCTTGGTAGGTTGTATTTGTCATGGTAAAATACATGTGTCAACTTGGCTAAACTATGGTGCCCAGTTTTATGGTCAAATATTAGTCTAGATGTTGCTGTGAATATATCTATGGATGTGATTTTTTTTTAAGATTTTATTTATTTATTTGACAGAGAGACAGTGAGAACAGGAACACAAGCAGGGGGAGTGGGAGAGGGAGAAGCAGGCTTCCCGCCGAGCAAGGAGCCCGATGTGGGACTTGATCCCAGGACTCTGGGATCATGACCTGAGCCAAAGGCAGATGCTTAATGACTGAACCACCCAGGTGCCCTGTCTGTGGATGTGATTAACGTTTATAATCAACCGACTTTAACATTTATAATCTACTAACCTGAGGGAAACAGAATCCTACGTCCAGAATGCAAGACAGAAAATCTGTAGGACAAGCCAACAGGGAAGAATTAATGTGGCAATCTTGAGACTAAAGGCTGGAAACTCAGGCAGAATTTTTGTATTGTAAAAAAAAAAAAAAAAAAATTTTTTTTTTTTTTTTGTGTTATGGAAATACTAGCTGGCCCATCCAGCATCACTTGGATGAATAAAGATTCTTCACTGAAGACATTAATTTCTGTTACTGCTTGCTGGAGCATATCTTTTGCTAATGTGAGAAGCATTGCTGGCCACCGGATGCTTCCTAGTCCGTGTACCCGCACACTTCCACGGCTCATATGTGCAACTTCTGATGGGAAAAAATAGGATCATTTCCTTGCCCAGAGCCATTTCATACCCATGGCATGCCTTTCCCTCTCACCAGCTGACTGGCCACCATGGCTCCTCAGTGACAGCTGCCCAGCACATTCTTTCCCATCAAGTTTCCCGGGGTGGCCCAGATGCGATTTGGAACGCGTCATACAGCACGCATTTTAGATTAGATCCTTAAAGTGGAAAAACTGTCTAGCGGGGTTCTTTGATGTGGCAACAGAGAAACATCTTACTTTATTTTGTGGATACAATATACATTTTTAATTGAAATCTTCCTAAAGGTTTTTGTTCTATTTTCCTCTAGAACTTTTTCTCCCTTCACGTGAAACCACAGACTGAAAAAATAGGTTGTCTCGTGGATAGCGTTCAGCTGTAGAAAATGAAGAGGCAATCCCATATTCTATCAGCGAACACTCCGCCTTCCTCTTCTCTTTCTGCTCCCTACTGATTGGTCAATATCCCCACTGCCGTACCCGTGCCCGCTACACTCACATCTGTCCTCCCCGCCCATCCCTTACTGCAGACCTAACCAAGCGCCAGGCACCCCCACTGCAGGCTTCTCCCAGGACCTTGAATTCAACATGTCACTGCAAACTACTCTTGTGTGTTCCTTACCTCGGGTTTGACCCCAATATTGACCCACCGGATGGAACCAAACATCCTACCTTGAGTTTCTTGAATTATGTGCCAAACTTTTTTGCCTCCAGGTATTTTATGTATGTATATGTGCATACATACATAAAATATATGTGTGTATGGATGTAAATATATAAAAATACATATATATATATTAATACATGTATACATATTACTCTCTAAAAATACTCTCCAAGGAAAGTCATAGACATCACTTATTTCAGATTTGATGTCACATCCTGAAGAAAGCTTCTACTGCACCCCTTCCCCTTTCTAAACTGCTCTAGAAACTCCTAAGCTTATGCCTTATTGCAGCCGTTCTTAGATGGCATAGACATAATGCCCATTCACATGCTCGACTCCCCTGGTGACTTAAAGGCAAATACAGGGTCATGGTTGTCATTGTATGTTTGATTCTTAGCACCAATGATGATTTTTTGAATCAACAGGAGCATTTTAAACTTTAGAAAAGCCATTCACAAGTCATTCTTATCACTATCATTGTTACTTTACACATTAAGCATTAGCCATTATTAATATTTTAATTTCATATGAAATAGCCACTTGCCCTTCCCCTACCCATGCCTATGTAATAGGCAAGTCTCCTTTTATATATGTGGAGTAGACAGGATTTTAAGATGGCCCCATAACCTTCATCTTACTGTTACTCCTGTGATTATATCCCTTAATATTGGAAAGGGGAGATTATCTAGTCACATAAATCCTATTAAAAAAGAAAGGTTTCTGCTTCTGGGGGCAGAACTCAAAGTATATGAGTTTTACCAAGTAGAAGAAGTTCCCCTCTATTACCAGTCCTCTGGGAATTTTCATCATGAGTGGTGTTGGACTTTGTCAAATGCTGTTTCTGCATTTACTGATATAATCATAGGAGGGTTTTTTTAACCCATTGATATGATGGATTACAGTAATTGAATTCCAAATGTTGAACCATGCTTTCACGTCTGGAATACATCTCATTTGGTTGTGGCGTATAACTATTTTTATATGTAATTGAACTTGACTTTGTAATATTTTTTGAGAATTTTTACAATTGTGTTCATGAGAGATAGTGGTCCTTTGGCCCTAATTTTAGTTATCTTTTCTTCAGCTTTTACTTTAAATTTAATTCACTCTTATTTTTGTAGTTCCCTAGATGTAAACTCAGGTAATGGATTTTAGAACTTCTTCTCTCATAATATATTCAATTGATGCTACGAGTTTCCCTCTAAATACTGGTTTTGCTGAGTCTCACAAATTTTAATGAGTTATATTTTGATTTTCTAAGTAATTTTTAAATTTTCTCTTGGTACTTCATCATTGATTCATGTGTTATATAGAAGTACGTTACTTAACCTCCAAATATATTTGAATTTTTCAGCTCTTATTTATTTAATTATTTAACTAAATTGTTGTCTAGTTTAATTTAATTGTTGTCTGAGAGCATATTTTGTATGATTGATATGTTTTAAAATGTGTTTTAATATCTGGAATGCAGCCTATTTGGGGAATGTTCCATGTGATCTTGAGAAGAATGTGTTATGTTATTGTTAGATGGAATACTCTATAAATGCTAACTAGATTCAGTTGACTGATAATGCTATTTACTTCAACTACATCCTTAGTGATTTTCTGTCTGTTGGATATGTCAGTTGTAATTAGAAGGATGTTTAAGTCTCTAACTATAATACAGATAGCCCCAACTTAGGATGATTCAACTTAACAATTTCTCAACTTTAAAATAGTGTGAAAGTGATATGCACTGAATAGAAACTGTACTTCAAATTTTAAATTTGGATTTTTTTCTGGGCTAGTGATATGCTGTAAAGTCCTCTCCTGTGGCAGCCATCGCTCCCAGTAAGCCAGATGATCATGCGAGTAAACAACCAATACATGTACAATCATTCTGTTTGCCACTTTCAATACAGTATTCAATAAGTTACAGGAGCTATTCAACACTTTATTATAAAATAGGCTGTGTGTGAGATAATTTTACCCAACTGTAGGTTAATGTATGTGTTCTGAGCATATTCAAGATAGGCTAGACTAAGCTATGATGTTCAACAAATGAAGTGCATTAAATATATTTTTGACTTATAATATTTTCAACTCACCATATGTTTATTGGAATGCAATCCCATCACAACTCAAAGAAGATTTGTATTGGATTTGTCGATTTCTCTGTACAGCTTTCTAAGTTTTCTGCCTTATAGATTTTGATGTTCTGTTGTTAGGATCTTACACATTAAGGATTGTATGCCTTCTTAAAGGACTGACCCCTTTATCATTATGTATTATCCCCTTTATACTTCTGAAATAATTTTCCCTACCTTAACGAGTGCCTTGACTAAAATTAATATAGGTATCTCCAGTGTTTTTGATCAGTGTTAGCATCATATATTTTCTCCATACCTTTAACTTCATGTATCTGTGCCTTCATATTTAAAGTGGCTTTGCTGTAGACAATATATATAGTTGAGTCTCAGTTTATTTATTCTGACAATCTCTGTATTTTAGTCAATGGATTTAGACTCTTCACAATTAAAGTGACTATTGATATAACTAGATTTATACCTACCATATGTGTAACTATTTTCCATTCACCCTTGTTTGTTGTTTTAGGTGTGGGACATTTCTGTGGACTGATTCTCAAGCTCACTGATTTTTCCTGAGATGTGTAAAACCTGCTGATAAATCTATCACAGATATTATTTATGCTTGTTACTGTGTTTTTGAATTCTAGCATTTTCTGTACATTCTTAGAGTGTCCATTGCTCTCCTTAGACTAGTCATGTGCACGTTGTCTACTTTTTCCATTATAGCTTTTAGCATATTAATCATAGTTATTTTAAATCCAAAGTCAGATAATTCCAAAATCTCTGTCATCTCTGAATTTGGTTCTCATGCTTGTTATGTCTTATCAAACTACATTTCTTTTGCCTTTTGGATTCCTTCACAATTTTTTGTTTAAAGCTAAACATAGTTTATTCATAAACTGAGAAAATGGGCATTAAGTGCGTGGTTTTGTTTCTCTAACCAGGAGTTAGGCTGTTTTTACTGTTCATATAGCTGTGAGTTTCAGAGACTGACATTTCCTATAATGTCTTTTTCTTCCCTCCTGTTTTATACATGGGTTTTCCTAGTTATTCCTTTTTAGTTAATACCTTAACTGAGGTTTGAAGTTCTTTTAGTTGTATTTTCTTGTTATCACATAAGAGCCCTGTTAATGTATTGGTAATATATTGAGGAGGAAGGGCAGAAAGGTATTTCGTAATCCTATGATAAGGGCTCAGTATTTTCACAAAATATGCCCCTGAACTGTGATCTTTGTAAGTGCTCCTGGGTTTTCACCATTCCCTTCAGTACTTCCAGTTTCCCCTGGAAGACAGGCAGAGACAGTCAGAGAGAGAGACAAGAGACAGGCAGAGAGACACAAGAGACAAGAGAGACAGGCAGGCTAGATGAGGCTGCAGTGAGTACGTACCTCCCTCCATGTCAAAAGCTAGAGGCAGTCTCGAGTTGGATATTGAGTTGGATATTTCCTGTCCCCAGTCAGTTAGGTTCTGGGAAAAATAACTCAAAATAGTATTTCATAATAGTTAAGTTTTCTCATGCCCCTGGCATTAGCATGAGGGGAGTTTTCTCCAGTCTTGACCCTAAGTGCGTAGTGAGGCTCCTGGAGGCAAAACTCAAGAAAATATGGGTCGCCAGTAAGAGTGAGCTCCAGGAGTTGTTATCTCTCAAGCAGTTCTCAGCTCTTAGTTAACTACCCTGTAAGTGTCCCCTACTGGTTGCTGTGTCTGGTAGTGGCTTCTGCTGCAGCAAGTTTTGATTCTCTGTGCTCATCTGTCCCCTTAATCAGTTTTTAGGGATGTAGTTTGCCCTGTGACCCCAGTTCTCTAATGGATCTAAGAAGAGTTGTTGATTTTCAGTACGTTTGTCTTTTTTCTTGTTGTGAGGACAGGAGTGACAATTCTCACATTCTACATGTTGAACCCAAAACTGCAAGTCTATTAATGTACTTAAAAAGAGAGAGAGAGAGAGAACATGCATGTGCATATGAGTGAGCATGGGAGGGACAGAGGGGGAAGGAGAAAGAGAATCTCAAGTAGGCTCAATGCTCAGTATGGAGCTGGATGTGGGGCTCAATCTCACCACTCTGAGATTATGACGTGAGCAGAATTAAAAGGCAGAAGTTTAACCAACTGAGCTACCTAGGCACCCCTATTAATATAGTTTTAAGTGAAATTTAAAATTACATTGTTGTTATTTTCCCTGAAAATTACATCACTCATATATACTCTTTGGTGAAGTATTTGTTAAAATTATTTGTCTATTTTTAGTGGGTTATTTTCTTCTTATTGAACTTTGATAATTCATTATAATATTCCAACATAAGTCTATTATTAAATGCATGATTTTCAAATAATTGGTCCAAGTCTGAGTCTCTTCCCTTTACTCTCTGAAAAATGTTTTTGGAAGAATAAGAGTTCTTAATGTTTATGAAAGCCAACATAACAAATTGTGGATTTATGGATCTTGCTTTTGATGTTGTATCTCATACTTGCTAAGTTAAGTTCACGAATGCATCCTCTTATGTTTTCTTCTAGAACTTTCATAATGTTTTGCATTGAGATTTCTGATCCACTTGAGCTAACATTTTTTATATGGTATGAAGGACCAGAGTTTGTATTTTTGCATGTGGATGGATATCCAGCATCATTTGTGGAAAAGACCCTCTTTTCTAGAAGAAGTTGCCTTTGTACCTTTTTCAAAAATCAGCTGTCCCTTTATGTTTAGGTTTATATATGGACTTTTTCTTCTGCTTCATTGATCTCTTTTGATTATCTTTTCATGAAGATGAAAAGATACTACACTAACTACACACTAACTTGATTAATTATTCTTAAAATAATTTTTAAAATCTAGTAATGTTTACCTTCCCCTTCTTTGTAAACTAAAGGCTAGTCTAGTTCCTCTGAATTTCCATATAAATTTTAGAATCATTTTGTTAATTTTTACAAAAACCTGAAAGAACACTGCTTGGGATTTCATTGAATTTATAACTCAAATTGGAAAAAATTGATTTCTTAACCAGATTTAGTCTTCTGACACATGAACACTGTATATCTTTCCATTTATTTAGGTTTCCTTTCATTTCATTAAGCAATGTTTGGTTATTTTCATTTTATAAGTCCTTGAAATATTTTAATTCCTAATACTTTTATCTCAAAGCATTTTATGTTTTTGATGCTATAATAAATGATACTGCTTTTAAATTTCCATCTCTGATTTTAATTGCTAGCCCTTGGAGCTTGTAATTATATTTTATGAAAATTCAATTGATGTGTTCTGCCTTTAGACTTCAATCTAGCTGAGATCAGGCACCTGTTTTCTTTCTCTGACCTCTTCTGTTTAATGTGCCAATCAGTTGTGTGAACGATTTATTTGATCTTTTACTGCACAAGGACTTTTAGACATTCTGAAATCTGGGACAATTAGCAGCTTTATTTTGTTTACTCCTCATTAAGTGTGATAGAGAAGTATCACTACCTGGCCCATCCACCTAGATACACCCATAGCCTTGGAATAATAGTCCCATAGTTATCATCAAGACAAAGTAAGATTCCAATACTCTAGTTATTACAAAGTTTGGAGAGATAAACATTTAAAAACAATGTAACTTTCATTTCTCAATTTCTTGTTCAGGATATTAATGTAGACACAGAGAACAGCATGAATTTCTCAAGAATCAATTATAACTCAAGATGAGCCTGGAATAATAGTAGTGTCACGATGTAGTATCATAAAAAAGGAATTGCTCAAAAAAGGACAGATCCATTTTGAAATGAAATCAAGGAAACAACTGTAATTAGCTTCAGTGGCCAAAACTGGAATAATTTGAACAACAGATTAAATTTTAAAAAGTATCAGATCATAATACACAGAATAAAATAGTCATGCATCCATACTGACATGAGTAAACAATTTCATAATTTCAAAGAACAAATTTTTCAAGATTTAGAATAATAGAAAACACCATTGGCATTGCAAGTAATAATTACTGCAAACAGAAGTGATTAATGGATGCCAAAATTATTGGATAAAAGTTTGAAGAGAAAAGATATAATTACAAAATGTAAATATCTCTCCTAAGTTATTTAAATTAAAAAATGAAAAACATAGTAACTTTACAGTAGAGACTTAGTAATATTACTTTAACTAAGGTAATAATTTTATTAGTAGTAATAGAACATTTATATTATGTACCCTGAGTTGATGTACCAAGAAAGGCACATCACTTTGTAATATTCTTGTCAAAAATACATAACCTCAACTGAATCAGAAAATACAAATTATGGGACTTTCTATACTTTCTATAGAATAACTTTCTATAGAATAAGCAATACCCTTCAAAATGTCAAGGGCCCAGCATCACCACCAGAAAAAAAAAAAAAAAAGTAGGGGTTGCCAAGAATCGAAGACTAAGATGATATTAGAAAATCAAATATAATGTGACATCCCACTTGAATCTCAGAACAAAAGAAGTGCATTAGGGGAAATCTGAAGAACCCTGAATTACCTCAACTTAAATTTTTTTATTTTTGATTACCGTTCTGGTTATGATTGCTGGTTATGGTAAGATGTTTAACATTAGCAAAAACTAGATAAAGGGTATATGTGAGCTCTGTATTATTTTTGATAATTTTCTATATGCCTAAAATCATATCAAGATAAAATTTATTTAAAAATTCAATCACAGAAATATATGATATAAATCAAGCAGTTCACTTTTTGTCTGACATTGTTCCAATAAAAAATAGTTGGTATCGTTTATTTTTGCCTTCAGAAACTTGACTTCTATTTTATTAGTTGTTACTTAATCTAAATTTTTTTGAAGAAGCATCAGAGTCAAGATTGTTTTTGTAAAACTGTATTGCATCCCAAAAGGAGGAGGAAAAGCTTACTAAATATCTTCTCGCTCTGCCAATGAGACAGAATTTTCAACTCACAGCTAACTCACGCTCTAATCGTTGACATCTTCTTTCTCATCAAGAAAAATGTGTATACCTATCTTCCTATAAATTCAACATAATGAACCCCTAATTTCTTTTTTTTAAGATTTTATTTATTTATTTGACAGAGAGGAGAGAGACCACAGGTAGGCAGAGAGACAGGCAGAGAGAGAGGGGGAAGCAGGCTCCCTGTTGAGCAGAGAGCCCGATGTGGGGCTCGATCCCACGACCCTGAGATCATGACCTGAGCCGAAGGCAGAGGCTTAACCCACTGAGCCACCCAGGTGCCCCAATGAAACCCTAATCTAATTAATGACAACAAATGGGTGGAATGTAAGATGAGTGGAGGTGGGCCACAGGGTAACTCTACATCCTGTTTCTTCTACTTAGCTACATGTAAATGTAGTCTTAATTTGGGCATTCTACAGATTCTTTGGAAAAACATTTACATCTGATCGTCATGTGAACCAAGCTGGTTTTCTCTGCAAAGAGTATGGAGAATATTTTCAACACCACAGAGAATGTCAATGCACCCAGACAATGCCTGAAACAAGCAACAATCTCAGTGGTTTTTATGAGTCCCTTGATAGCCAAAAGTAATTACAGAAAAGTTCCAAGAAGCCTCTAGGGAAAATCTGAGAACTGAGTAAGCCAATAGCTGTTTATACAATGCTTCACTGCTTGGCAAACTTAAGCAGATTTTTCAGAATTGAAAATGCAGAAATTTTATGTCCTCATGCTGATGTTGTTTAGAAAGAGATAATATACTTCTCAAGGCATTTTAAGCAACACAGCAGATATGGAAGAAAACAGCAGAGGGAAAATAGCTAGAATCCTATCGTCAGCATGGAATTTTATCAATGTGAATGCTTATGATCTGGGCACATTTTGTCTCTCTCTGTCTCTGTCTCTGTCTCTCTTTCATACACACACACACACACACACACACACACACACTGAAGTTTAAAACAGTGAAATAGCAAATGGAGATTCATAACTTTGCTTGCTAGATTCTTGGAATTATCATGAAGGAACACATCACCAAATAACACCTGAAGGTTTCTACCTTATATACTATCAGTGTGGAATATTACACTAACAATTTCCCATTTTTTCATGAATATTCAACTCCTTAGTATCAGTTCCATTCTTTCCATGAGCTTTTTAATCTGGTCAAGTATTTCTAACTTTTTTTTTTAACTCAACTCTCTCCTGATCTCACACGTGTCTTGGCTACCGTCCTTCTTCCTTCTCTCCCTGGTGAACACTTCCCATGTGGTTTCCTTTCCCCATTTCCACACTAACACAACTCTCAGCCTTTCCCACCTGGTACCTACACTTGCTCTCTTTCATCAATATGCATTTCCAGCATCTAGACAGATCTTGAGGACAACACTCAGTTTTTAATCCGTGCGATTTTTTTTAGCAGTAACCACCACCATTCAACGTCTCTTTGGTCCCTTGTTCTCAGTCTCATTTGCTGTTCACCCTCTCAGTGATCCAATAATGTTGCTGGCTATGGCTCTCCCCTGGCCCACCTCCTCACTCCAGACTGTACCCTCTCTCCTAACAGATTCATCACTGCCCATGGCTAGAATTATCACCCAGATACAAAAACCCTCACTAACATACCATTTATTAATCCACGAATTACTCAGTGCTTGTTATGTACCAAACATTGCTCCAGGTGTCAGAAAGCAAATTACATGAGGTTCCAGCCCTCGCGTAGTATCTCCAACTTCTCCTCTAAGCTCTAGACCCACATACCTTGTCTGCCTTCTTTATCTCTCTATATAGATACCTCAAGGTAGCTCACATTTTGCCTATAAAGCCTTTCAAAATTTATACCAGACTCATCTCTGCCACATATATATTATAGAAAACACCATAATTCCTTTCTTTTAGTGTTCAATAGTGTCCTAATTCACATCGTAAATTGATTTATGCCCCAGCCTACTGTACTGTTTTGTCCATCCTGCCTTTATATCATGCTCTCCCTCATGATATCTGCCCAAGACACATTGCCTGGTTTCAGCACTTGTGTACCACAAATGAAAATACTATATGTATTGTAATTTATAAAGATGCTACTCTTAACTGTAAATTTACTTGATTTGAATGTTTGTGGGTAGGAAATACATGACCTTCCTTTATTCTCACTTTAATATCATTTGTCTTTCAAAGTAACTCTAGCTCATTTTACACATAGTTTAATCTCAACAATTTTCAAATACACATAAGCTTAAATGTGATCTTTATGCAATTTTTTTATTTAAAAAATCAAAATTTTAAATAAATGAATATAAATGATGAAAAGAGAATTTAAAAGTTTCAATACCTTTACTAAAACTAAGATCTTAATTTAAAATGTAGAAGGCCAAATAAACAGAGATCTTTAGTCAAGTTATGATAGAGAGTAGATGATATTTTGGTTCATAAACTCTACTGCAGATGTTTAATTACATAACTGTGAAATGTCCAGAGGTTTGGTGAACAGGATCAATAATGCTTTTATTTCTAGAGTTTAGTGTTATCAAATGATATCATGATTTTTTTTCATAAAAGTGAATGGATATAACAAAATAGAAACTGGAAAGAAAAACTAAAGCAAGAGAATACCTTTGAAAGGGCTTTGTTGTTTTCTATAAACCAAAAGTCAGCAAAACCTTGAATGCATTGAAAGTTTTAAGTCCCGACCACAAGTTGTTACACTGAATGGTGGCCATGTCTGGCCAATATGTATTGTTTTACGCACTGGAGGCATGGGAGCTGAGGAGAATGTGTTGGTGTGTCTACTCTTTCCCTCATTCCCGTGTGTCTCTTCATAAAAGACAGAAACCTAGAAGTAGAGATCCTTTCTCTATGTATATCTGGGAGCTCCATAAACATTCAGATTTTCCACAAGAAATACCAAAAGTGAAGAAAAGCAAGACTAACAAAAGAGTAAGTTACACTGACAGGGGGTTACTACACTAGGGGTGAATATAGCATAACATACATTGGTGTTCTCTCATGACACTGTGTAACTGAGCCTGAATCCAGTTAACACTGTATGTCAATGATACTCTAGTTTTGAAGAAAACTCCATTTAAAACATTTCCATTGTTACTAGATGAATCTAGAGTTAATTTTTTCTACTTTCAAATAAATTAGTTCATAATTTTGCTTGAGTGCTGCTCATTTGCCATTTTGTAATTATAGATAGCCAAGCAAAGAACTGGGAAATCCCTCCTGCCCTTGCTTTGGGATTAGGCTATCTTCTAAAGCTAGTGCAATTTTCACAATTACTTCAAAATTATTGTGATGGCCCTTAGCTAAATACCAACTAATCATCAGTGTCTAAAATCAACAGATCACTTGCATATCATAAATTCAAAAGGACATAGTTTTTGTCCAGATTTAACATATGAAATCTCTAAGTGATGAGTGTGGTTTATAGTAAATGAAAGGAAGCCATTTCAATCTTGATATACTCTTTAAACACCCCCGCCTTTTATACTCCGGTGGCTACATGACATTTTCTGTGGAACCACGCCCCACAAATTAATGAGTTTCAGGTTTCCTCCCCCCAAGAAATCCTCAAAAGCCCAAGTACTTCTTGCAGAAAGCAATCTATAGATAAATATTTCCCTGCTATCAAATGGCATTCATGTGTTTGTTATTAGGTATGTTATCTGTATATTTTCAAGGGGATTTGATGACGTTACTGTTATTTCTTTCCTTTAACTTACTGAAGTAAAGGGAGAGGAAAGATTTGGCCTGCTGTTAACTTCCTTTACCAACATAGGAGGATGTACTAATGGCAGATTTGCGTGGGCTCCACTTACTTGATCAGGTTTCATTGAAAAAGTATCTTCTAAGAAGCTTTAAGAAAGAAATCTTGATATGTTTTGTAGTGATGATCGCATCTCAGAAACATCATCTAGAAATTACAGCTGAATGTACTAGTCAGATGCTGTATCATCATAGAGTTGACAGACAGAAGACGGTCTGATACAGAATATACCAGATTACATAATAGTTTGTTCTTTTTTCCATCAGAACGACTGGTCCATGATTTAACAGATAACATATATGTCACATATTGTCTTCCAGAAGAGGTGGTTTATAGTGTTTGTTTATACATGGTAGCTGGTTCAATTAGTGACTTTGCATGTAAAACAATCCATATGGAAAAATTCCTTTCCTAAAGAAATAGAGTAGAATGCACTAGTCATTAAAACCTAATTTTATAATTTAAGGTAGCTTAATATGGTAGATGGTGATTTAAATTATCTGTTTGTGCCTCTAGAATGGTATAATTTTGCCACTCCCCATTGCTTAAAAATGTGGTAAAAACTTTCTAAACAAAATTTCTTTGGCCAGAAAAAGTTCAACAGCAATGTGATCATCTATGACCCACACATGGGATATTAAGAGAGGTTTAACAACAATAAGGAAAATCAAAATAGATCAGTACCCTGCTTGTGATGAGAAGGCTGGATGAAATAAACATCCCACCCCACCCCACTTTGCCAGCAGTCGCCACTGGAGGAACCCTGCGGTAGGAAGGTGTCCCCTATGCTTGCTACGTTGCTTCTACCATATAAGAGACACCCGTGGCACCCATCTTCCAGCCTGCCAATCCTGGCCTGTGTTTTGGATTTCTTAGGACAATCTGAGTTCTCCTATCTTTGGTGGCTTGCCTGCCACCTTCAGCCTGCCTGTGTCCTGACAGAGGGTTTCCTACTTGTCAGATCTGTGCCATAGTGTCCTAATCACCAGATATGGCCTGCTAGTGTCATGCTAGAGTCCCCAGCCTGCCTAACCCATTGCAACCCAACAGTCTGAGACTGTCAGTGGGAGGCTGGAAGCACAGCCTGCTAGCCCTTCCGCCAGCTCAGACCAACGTGTGTGTACCAGCCTAAGGCAACCCAGGGAGTTTCCTCCACCTGCGGGGCTACAAACACACCTTCCCCACCAAGGTCTGAACCCCAGCGCTAGAAGCTAACCCCCTCCAAGCCTGTCCTGCCCTTGGGCTTCCTCTCTCAGTCTCAGGCATTCTTTAGTGTCCCACCTACCTTATCTTACAACCTAATCCCCTATAAATAGTTAATAATTCTGTATACTAAAACCTCTCTGTTCCTAACACTGTGTACTTCTATTCCTGACTACCCTAACTGATGCATTTCCTACAATGAGAAAAGCTCTGATATCTATGATGATAAAACAATGGCTAAGATTCTTAGAAAGACAACTTGAGGAGAAAAAGCCCATGAGTCAACTGTCTGTAAAATGTATGGGATATTAAGTTCATATTAGAGACCCAGAATGATTTAAGAGCAAAAATATTTCTTAACATAGAGTACATAATCATTTTCAGAGGATTTGTCCTCAAGATCCTATATATAAGTACTATAAATAAGAGGCAGGCTTCACTTCTTGGGGAAACTCACTCATACACAATCTCTCAATTCCACGTATCAATGGGTATTGATGGGTATTACTCTACCCATTGTACCTAATAACAATATCTCACTTTATGTGCTGGATCAGATTCCTCCTTGCATACCTGAGCAATGTGCTTCAGCAATTTTCTCTTCTTATCTCTTGCATCATCTCCCCCCCCATTAGTAGATAATGAACCTATTTGAAACATGTTCTCTTTAGCCTACAGAATACACTGCCTTGTTCAATACAATATTTGATTTTCTTCCTTCCACACTGTCCCCTCCTTCTCAGGCTACTATTGAGGACTATTAACTAACCTTTTGCATTGGAGTGCTCAAGACTCATTCCTGGGACTTATTTTTTTTCTTGTTTTACTCACTTACAAGGTGATCACATTAGTCTGTGTACCCCCAAAGACTTGCATATTTATGTGTTTAGTCTTGACATCACCTCTGAACTCCAGACTCATGTTACTGTCCTTTGAAACAAGTCCACTTAGAGATCTACAAGCATCCATTTATGTACCTGGAAAAAATCACCTCCCTATATCAACATAGTGGCAATAATAAACTAAAATATGAAGCATTTATAATCTCTCAGATCATAAGTCTGCTCTTCACACATCTCGCCTCTGAAACCATGATGAAGCATTCAAAACTTTATGAAATATCTAAAAATTTGGTTATCATTTAACTGGACAGTTATGAATCCCATAATATCTTATTCTGGATGATACAATAATAATGTCAGTCTCCCCAAATTCCAATGCCAACTGATGCATGTTTCACGGGAAAATGCTGGGTATTAGGAAAGAGCTTGTGGCACTGGTGAGTCCCGCTACTGGGCAACTAAGAGTAGAAAATAAACCTTCTAATTACCCATATGTAAAAGAAGTTTACAGACCTCCGAATTTCTGAAAGAGGAGAGAAAGAGAAATCAGAGGAGAGACTCAGTCTGAAATTCACTCTACCATCCATTTCCCATTATGCTGTCTATCAGGTAAGGTGATCCAAATGAATGGCAGAAGCCGAGGGACAATATCTCAAAAATACTGGAATGTCGAGTCCCACCATCTCTTAAAAAGACAAAAAAATGAATGCTGCAAAGCGTTTACGTAGCTACCATGAACATGGTTTTGCGAATGGCTGACAGTCTCATTCTCGGCTTTTCCAGTGAAATTTTGGAAAGAATCAAGGGGTTACTTGTGTTTACTGATTCCTTTAACTGTGGCTTCATTCCCCGTAAGTCTGTTGACCACCTTCTGTGTTAATGCTTACAGCCATGTTAAAGAAAGTGTTTTTAAGTTGTAAAAAGAATATATTTATATACATTATAAAATTCTGATTCCTATCAATATAATCCTTGGGAAATGTGATTTGAACAAATAAAGCAATAAGGTATAGAAATATTAGTGATCTATTCCCTGACTCTATTTTTTTTCCAACTTGTCAACATCCCCCAAAAAGAAGAAGATTTTTGGAGGAATATGAAAGGATTCAGTGTTCTTGATATTGAATGTAAAGCCAGAATATTTCTTTACCATGTTAGTGACCTATCTATGAATAATAAAATAAGAGTGTTAACTCCACGTTCTTAATCTGAAAAGCATCCAAGGTAAAGAAAGAGGTGAACATTGTCAAAAGCAGGTACATGTTGGCATGAAGCTCAACTTCCCCATCGTGGTTCACATTCCCTACTTGAGTAAATCAGGCAAAATATAAATACGAATACTAGAGCAAACCATGTAAATTCTAAGAAGTGATTTAGGCAGAGACTAACAAAGGTAGAAATAAAACCCCTAGTCCCATCCCCACCATAAGGGTCAACAGCAAACCATGAAGTTAGCTAAACTCTCATGGAAAAACTGTTAAGATAGGAAAACATAAGATATACTCTTCTCCACTTCAAATTGCCAAGCCTTATTTACCCCTCTGTGGATTTTACAACATCACCCTAATCTGGTTCTCCTTACTATATTACTTCAACTACCTACTGAGGCTTCCTTTCAAAAAGCTGCCTGAATTTGCTTAAAGAAAATTGTGTCAAACTGCTGAATATTTGTGCCACACTGAACAGCCCAAATCATCCTGAAACCTAAAGGTTCATTTCCTGTGCCACTACCTTTCTGGCTGTCTCCTCTATAACTATATGAGCTAGTAAAACCTTCTCGGGATAACATCAGTGCCCCACCTGGCTTTGTCCTTCGCACACTTTTCAGGTTTGAATATATGCACTTCATTTCTCAGATCTAGTGAACTCAGCTGAGATACTGAGAGATTCTGGGAACTCTATTTTTAAGGGGAAAAATTGAAATAAATGAAGGATGCTGCCTCTCTTTTTATTGCTAACTAATTAGTATAGACCCAAAGAGGGACCCTATTGTTGCACTATTAGAAGAGACATGCCCAAATAAATATAAAGTCTGCTTAAATTATTCAGCTCTTCCAGGACCTCTGAATTCGTTTTAACTGCTAAAAGCACACTTATCTATGATGACTGACTCAAATTGTTCTTTCTCATACATAAAACAATTTTAATGCATTTCCCTTTTTTCTTTTTTTTTTCAGGATTTTTTTCCCCACTTAACTACATGACAGGACATTTTGAGCCAGTTATTGAAGTCTAATGGAATGATTGATTCTGTTTCATTTTATTTTTTCTAGAGGCAAACAAGGAGAATCAATCAAACTTCTAATCCCGAATTCCATATTTGCATGAAGAACTCTGGGGAGTATGACCCCAGAGTTTCAATAGGAAGAGAAATAAATCTATTTGTACAATAGTCACATAAGAAGGAATACTGTCTACCTTTCCAAGGCCTTTGGGATGAATTTTAAAATCCATCTCTGAATTCCAATGATTAGCTAATAAAAGTCAAAGTTCATGAATATCAATTGAGCCATCAATATAACCTAAGTCAGACCAGCATTTACCTGGCTGAGAACTATAATCTTACAAAAGAAAAAAAAAGGAAAGAAGAAAGAAAAGAAGAAAGAAAGAAAGAAAGAAAGAGAAAAAGAGAAAGAAAGAAAGAGAAAAAGAAAAAGAGAGAGAAAGAGAAAAAGAAAAAGAAAGAAAGAAAGAGAAAAAGAAAAAGAGAGAGAAAGAGAAAAAGAAAGGAAAGGAAAAGAAAGAAAAGGAAAGGAGGGAGGAAGAAACTTGAGAAAATCAGGGCGCCTGGGTGGTTCAGTTGGTTAAGTGGCTGCCTTCGGCTCAGGTCATGATCCCAGGGTCCTGGGATCACGTCCCACCAAGTCCCACATCGGGCTCCTTGCTCAGGAGGGAGCCAGTTTCTCCCTCTGCCTCTGCCTGCCATTGTGCCTGCTTGTGCGCTCTCTCTCTCTCTCACTCTCTCTCTCTCTCTCTCTAACAAATAAATAAATAAAATCTTTAAAAAAAAAACTCAAGAAAATCTCTCTGCTGGATTGTTATTTGCAAAATAAGTCAACAGGGCTGGTGCTACCCCACTTCTCTCCTTCCTAAATCCTCATTAATCTGCAATGTCATGGAAACAAAGAAACAAACCTGAATTTGCAACTAAAAGAGGGAGCTTTTTGAATTCAGATGATTGACTTCTGATCTCAGACACTAGACTTTCGAAACAGTGTTAATAAACACCTCACAAGAATTTTTAAAGTATCAGTGAGGTGCTTGTGAAATCACATATAAAGAACAAATATACATATTTGTACAAATATATATATACTTGTATATATATAATTGTACAAATATATATATATATATATATATATATATATATATATTTACTAGTCAGAAGATTTTGGAAGAAACAGTTCCTACTTGGCTGTGACTCGGCATGACAAGTTACGGCGACGTGATCCCCGCTGTTCTTTTGTTTTCAGCATCTGCTCTTTCATCAAATATGTCCCTTATCGGTCTTCTGAACATGAAGAGGTAGAGGAAGATAATGATTAAAGCATGGGCTCTGGAGTCACACAGAGCACCCTCTTTACACCTGAGATTATGATCACAAGTCATAGTCAGAATTCAATTAACTAATTCATGTATGACACACAGAAAAGTGCCCAGCACACAATCAGCACTCCATAAATGTTAGTTCTTATTGTCTTTGTTGGCAAAATTTTAGTCCAGGGTCCTATCATTTCTCACTGCTGTGGACCATTGTAACAGTCTCCGACCTGGAGTTATTACCAACCTCCCTACCCCCCACCCCCATAACATCTTGTGAAATTAACAAAATTTGAATCTGCATATGTTTCATGAGATTCTCTTCTACTGCATCACAATAACTATTGGACTGGTAATTACACTAGTCTCTCGTTAAGAGTTATACTATAGTTAAATAAATGCACATTTTGAATATACAGCTCTTCTAGAAATGATAACCACTGCTTTCTTCTTTTTTACCTGAACTCTTCAGACTTGGACAAGAATCTGACATTTAGCTAAACTAACAATGTTTTAAGTTGACTTCCTAATACCAATGTCAAATAGCATTACTACAAATGCAGTAAAGAAGGAGAGTCAAATTAACACATCTAATAGAGTAAAATCTAGATTTCCATTTTATTTTAATGTGACTTTGGCATTTCAGCTAATGTTTTCCATTTCATTTGCTCTCTCTAACTTGTATCAAGGTTAAAGTAAATTTGCACTTACTTCCATGAGTAGAACTTTGAAGACATTGCTACGTAGCTGTTCATTCTCTGTAGTTGAGTAACTTTGGAATTGGTGAATATTAATAGAATTTCAGAAATACAGAGTGAGAAGATACCTCAGAAACCATGAAATTCAACTCCCTCATCTTACACGGGAGGGAATCAAGTTCCAGAATGATGACCTCAAAAAGCTACTTAGAGCTGAATTCGCTTTAAGGACACAGTTGCTGATTACTTGCCAATGCCACATCCACTATCTACCTCGTTTTCCACTTGTCCTTGTAGAAGACCTCTGCCAGGAACTCTAGCTGAGCCCTTCCTCCACAAAAGACTGATAATGGTCACTGGATATAATGCACTACCAGGAAAAGAGAACAGGAGCCCCTCTCCACGTGTTTGTCTCTTTATTAATATTTTCCGAGCATGACATCTACTCACTCAGCATGTGGTTACATATCAAATGTTCAAAAATCTGTACTAAAAAGACACATACATACCTACAAAATGTTTTAACATTGAGAAACACACTAGATTCATAGAATATTAACCGTAGAAAGATGTTACAGATCACCAGCTCAAGTTTGCTCTTATACTCAGGGGGCTAGTTTATAAAACAAAGGTCAGGTGGTTTCTTACAGGTCTTATGTAGGAGATACAATGATGGGTAGGAGCACAGAAAGTGCTGGAAAGAAAGAACAGAAAAAAAAAAAGGAGGCGATACTCAACTGGCTAAAAGGCACTCTCAATTCCCTGGCCGAACACCACAGGAAAGATTTCTTTAAATGCATATACACAGGAAACAATCTTATTTCCCATTCCTTCTGGTAGCCATAAGACAGTGTTCACATTTTCAATCCAACTGCAGTCTTCCCAATGCCATTTTTAAAAAGAAAAATAACCTTAAATAGTATAACAATACTAAGATTTTTCTGGCAACATCTGAAATTTAAAAAAAAAAATTAAAGGAGAAAAATCCTATCTCTTTTTCTCCTTTTCTTGCTCTGCACTGTGTCATCCCCAAGAAACTATAGTAACAGTCATTCATTAATAACTAGTTCATTTTTATTTCGAATAATCAGTCCTGAATGTCTTGGAACCACAATGAAACGATTAGGAATCCTCGTTTCAAAAAGACATTTGTCAAAAATTAATCTCAGTTGAGATTCGGATTTTAGACAAAGCTTTTGTGAAGTGTTACTCAAGGAGAAAAATAAAAAGTAGGTTCTAAATTGATTCTTATTAAAAGATTGACTAAAGGCATAGGCATGCACTTTTCGAGATGGTAAAATGCCAAATATCACTCTGCATTCTTCCTCACTATCTTCTCAATTTGATTTATATCCAAAATGCTTTGGAGAAATAACAGTCACTCCTCCAACAGCACAAATCCAGACACACGAGGCTTCTCTGGGGTTTTCTAATGGATCTGTGCTTGGTTCCCAGTTGTCTGAAATTGGGATTTTAAGTATTTACTAAAAGTGACTCTGGAATCAGATGTGTTGTTCTTCCCAGAGTAAAGCCATCGCTGCCTTGAATACTGAAATAAAGAGCTTTGCCTCCCATTACAAACTTCTTGATATTATGACATTAGATTGCAACCTGACTCTTTCCGGGGACTGAGAATGTCTGCTCGAGAGAAGAACAGGCAGCAATGCAGTGAAACCATCTTTCTCCCCTTATGGTTAAAAAATAAATCAGTAATAGAACGCAGTGTTCATAACAAAACGACTATTTCAAGTAAAGGAAAACTGATCCTTCCGTTGAGATTTTTTGCATTGACTTAGGTTTCAGGTTGGTGTCTCATATCATAGGTTTGATATTTTATCTTATACTTTGAAGACAAGATGCTGGGGACCTGAGAGGAAAACCCACAGAGGATGGGTTGGGGTGGGATAAAAAGTTCCAAGTGTGTCTTACGTTGTTCAGAAAGAAGCAGAGGCCACCAAGTCAATGAGTGTTTTGCTGTCAGTTGTGGACGCAACATCTTAAGAGGGTGACCTCTCCAAGATGTACTGACTCCCCATTTGCAGCACACCTGCTTCAGCCATAACTCCAAGGAGGGGGTTTTCTAAATTCCCCGGGCACTGACAATGCTTACTATCCGAACTAAGGTTCAAAACTGCGGCTAGTCTTCAGATTCAGTTACCTTTGGAAATATTGTCCTATAATTGTATCCAAAAACACCTGTTTAGAAGAGAGAAGTGAAATTGGGGATTGTTTTCCCTCCAGTGGCATGTAACGTTTTATGATTTAAATAATATTCTCGTATCTCAGGGTCAAAATAGCAGTACTCCCTCACTACCCAGGAGAATGTGCGGGTGATTCAGAGCAGAAGGGACGTAGGCGGAACACAAACAGTAACAAACGGTTTCAAGACCACGCCAGGAGTATTTTGTCTCAAAGTTGCAGGATCTAAACGCAGAATGAAGTAACCTTTGAGGTTAACTCATGAAAGAGAAGCCACGGTCAGAGAAATCAAGATGAAAACATTCCACCTCCTCCCTCCAATGCTCTGTGCTCCTTACTGCAGACGCCCAGGTTCCATAACTCAGCTGAAGGCTTAGCCATCACCGGCCTTCACGGGTCTGCTGGGTTCTGAAGGGGGCAAAACATCTTCATGCTGTTTTCCCCCTGTGTGTAACTGCATCGTGGTGGCGGAAGTCTTAAATACATCGGCATGGGACAAGACACACAACAGCAGGGGTTCTCCGAGGGAATCCGTTAAGCCTCACATTGGGAATGGGGGCACCACTCCCAGAAGAGATGTGCCAAAGGAGTGACGTGCACCAAGCCGGAAGGAACTCCAAGCAATAGTATAGACTGTCCTCAACACCAGACACGGCTCACAACCTTATTATTGTGAAGGAAAAATAAAAAATCAGTCCTGGATGATTTTAAGTCATTTAAGGGACAATACTGTTTCCCCTCCTGGGGAAACAGTTCATAGATCAGACACCCAAATAACATTTGACTTAAAAAAGAAGAGAAGTGACCCTAAAATATGAAGTCAAAAGCCAAAACGTTACCCACAAATCACATGAAATCATACGGTTTCAGACGTCTCTGTAACAACAACAAAAACAGGAAACAGGTCTTACAGAAGTCCTTTGACGGAGGAAAAAGGGAAAGCAGTTTCCATTCACCGTGTGTGTTACAGTTGGTCTTGCTTTAAGACAAGGTAAACGTGCTGTTAGCCAGGCCGGCACTCGGACGACTCACTCACACAATATTCATGTACAAATGGTACTTATAGAGACCTCTCAGTCCATCAAAAATAAAACTAGAAGATCAAAATGTTAAAGTTGTTTATAAAATGACTGGCAGTAATATTGAAATCAGGAAAGCATAAAAAGTCCAAAACATTGTTTTTAAATGTCATTTGAATACTTAGCTTGTGTTTCCCAGAAAGACGATAAATATGTACAAGCAGCTGGATGCCTCCCTCCGTTCTCTGCAGTGGCCACAGAGCTCGCTCACACTGGCAGAGAGGGGGCCCCATCAGGCTCAGCAGGCTTTGGGACAAAGCCCTGGCCAGGAGGGGCCCTTGGTTTCCAGGACCTGGGACCGCAGATGCGGTGTCAAGGATGATTAAAGGTTTTTAAAAATAATATAAAAATTTCAACAATAAATATAAATTGTGTGTTTGACACATATATGTAACGTGTGCATGCACAAATACATACAGACATATCCAGAGAAATTTAAAGCTAATGAAGAGTGAGTGTTACTTTTGACGGCACAGGGAGCACCCACAAATGGAACAAGGTACAGGGCAGCCAAGAACGTCTCTAATTCTAAAGAACCATCACACAGATTATGTTCTCTCACTACCGAAATCCATAATAAAGCAGAGGCTTGAAAAGTGTACGTCTAAAAAAAAAAAAAAAGAAAAGTGTACATCTAGAAAATAAATTGCATACTACCTTCTAACCCTTGGATTAAAAAGTCATTTTTTTTAAAAGCTCATAAAACATTTAAAACTAGAACACATTACAAGCGTACATAAATCGAGGTACTAAAGCAGCATTTAAAAGGAAATTTATAACTTTTATTTATTTACTTACTTACTTACTTATTTATTTTAGAGAGAGAGCGAGAAAGCCAGCAGCGGCAGGAGGGGTGGGAGGACAGGGAAGGTCAGAGAGAGAGGAGGGAGTTAATCTTAAGCAGGCTCCCTGTCCAGCTCAGAGCGTGCGGCAATGCTCCGTCTCAGGACCCCAAGATCAGGACCCGAGCAGAAACCAAGAGTTGGACGCTTAACCAAGTGAACCACCCAGCTACCCCAGAAATTTCTAACTTCAATTATATTTGTCAGAAAATTTGAATGGTAAGGAAAAAATAAAAAAGGACAAGGGTGCAAACCATGAACATAAAACCTGGAATAGGAACTAGATAATTCGTCCAGAAAGAAGCAACAATGTAATAAAGATGTGGGAAGAAAGCATTGACCTAGGACATCATTATGACCAAAACTGGTAACATAATAAGAGTAAAAAAGGATTCTTAGAAATGGATTTAAAGGGGGAAAAAAACAACTGGGAATAGTATTCAAGAAAAAATAGGAAATACATAAATAATTAAAATCTAAAATTTTTAAATTTAGCAATTACAGAAAAATAGACATGGCCCCAAACAATAAATATATATCAATATATTTTGATTCATACAAATAGAAAAATATCTTTAAGGCAATTAAAACGCTAAAGATCTTTATCTATACAGTCCTATACAAACACAATGTCTTAAATGTTACCGCTTTCAAATTTACAAAGAAAAATTAACGTTTATAAAATTAATTTTTTATAAAAAATAACAATTATTTGTATGTTTTATCCTATTTCTTTATACTGCAGGTAGGATGGTACTAATTTTTTTAAATATTTTATTTATTTACTTGAGAGAGCAAGCGAGCACAAGCAGGGGAGCAGCAGGGGGAAAGGGAGAAGCAGGGAGCCCAAAGCGGGGCTCTATCCCGGGATCCTGGGATAATGACCTAAGCTGGAAGCAGATGCTTAACCCACTGAGTCACCCAGGTGTATCAATATTCATTTTTAAAATAAAAAAGATGAAGAATCAAAGCCCTCTTCACATTTGAACTTTAACTTAAATTATTAATATTGTCCTGGGAATATTTCATCTGACAGTGGATGATGACATACATAGATGGTTAAATACATTCAAGAAACACAAGAGTATTAATATCAGGAAATCTGTCAATGAGATTCAAACTGTTAATACATTAATAAATTACATGATTATCTCAATAAACACAGAGAAAGATTCTAATGCATGTCAACATTATGATTAAGCCCTCAAAAATAGGAAGGCTCTTTAACCTGGTAGTTTTTATACCAAATTACAGTGTAATAACTCATGTAAACATTTTATCATAACTCATGTCTTTTGAAGACAAGATCAAAGTGTATTTGAGGTGGAATAAAGACCTTGGACCCCAGCCCCTCCCTGTCTCCTGCTCTCCGCATCCCACAGGCCCCAGCTGCACTGAGGTGGAATGGAGACCTTGGATCCCAGCCCTCCTTGTTCGTTGCTCTCTGCAAAGGGAGGGGGGCGGCAATCAGCCTTGAGAGACTGCAACAATGTTCCGTTTCCCTCCCTCATCACCCATAGCCACAAAAATTTACTCCAAACCCTGCAGGTAGCTCAGTCTTGGGGAGTGATCCCACTGAGCCCGCCTAGCATAAATAAAGCTGTCTTCCCCTGTGCTCTGTGTGCCGTTTGAGTTTTTTTCTGCAACATATTCACTATCACTGTTATTTTTTTTTAACATAGAATTGAAGGTCCTGGACAATACAATGCAATATATTGAAACAAATGAGAAGTATGAAAAGAAAAAGATCATTTTTTTTTGCATAGGATATCATCATCTATGCTAGAAATTTAACAGAATCAAGAATCTCTATAAATCAATAAAGGAATAAGCAAATCTGATAGATACAGGTTACCTTACAAAAATTAATTGTGGTTATTTATATCAGAAAACATACTGCAAGGTAAAACAATATTCATAAAGGTTTAAAATGTATCTATAAATTGGAAGTAAAAGTAGAAGACTTTATTTCATGTTGAAAATTAAAATTCTATTCAAAGGGGAAAAAAAGATACTTAACTGGAGAGATATAGAACATTTGTGGATAGAGAAACTTAATAAAAGATGTCACAATTTCAAACCTCTCTACATTAATGTATTACTTCAATGCATTCTGGATCAAAATTTTCATAGTAGTTTTTAAGAATTTAAACATATTTTTCCAAATGTATATAAAGATTTAATGACTATAGCAATTTTGAAAAGAAGAGCAATGAGAATAAACTTGTCCTACCATATAGCAAACTATATTACAAGGTATAATAAAAAGAAATATTGCAATACCAACCCAGACAAAGGTTGTTAAATGGAATAGGACAGTTCAATTTCATATCCATGTGCACATGAAAACTTTGCATGCGATTTTTGTACATATAAAATATAAACAGCTCAGTTAGTGGTATTGGGATAAAAACTCTAAGTGGAAAATAAGACTTCATACCTATCTTATGCAATATGCAACAGAAGATCTTCATAAATTAAATATCCGTATGTAAAAGCTAAAATACAAACACAGTAGCAAAAATACCAAAGATTATCTTTGACTCCTTTGACTGATGAAGAACCTCTTTAAGATCACAAATACATAGTTTATAATGCAAAACACTGAGTACATAAAATTAGAATTATCAGTACAACAAAGGGCTAAGAGTTGTTTGAAAATTTAAGAGAAAAGGCTGGCTCTATCAGAAGAGCATATACATTAAAAATACTAAAAAGAAAATCTATACATTTTCTGAAAATGATGTGAAAATAGAAAATGGGCAGAGAGCACAATAGGCTTTTCATAGTCAGGAAATTATGACTAATTTCATAAAGTAATGGTTACTCTATTACCCAGATAATTCAAAATTAAACAATATTTTTCTGTACAGATTGTAAAAATTTACAAAGTTAAATAATACCAGATGTTGGCAACTGTAGAAAAACAAGCTTTGTGTATTCAGAATAAGAATGAAGCCTACTATAGCCTCTGTGGACGGCGCTCTGGTAGATCGTAAGGAGTATACATCCAAACGTTCACAGTGACTCCTTAATCCCGTGCACAGACATAATACTTGAGTTACCCTCGGGCACACATCCACCAAGAGAGCCGTATATGAATATCCACTGCACTCTTGTCCAAAGCATTGGGGAGCTGCAAGCATCACATGTTCACCACTAGGAAATTTCATCAATAAAGCACATAGTCCATTATGTGCTAAGAACTGTTCAGTTCCATAGATATAAATTTGTTAATTTTATGGAATAGTTTTCGGTTATTAGAAACAGTAAACTGAAAGCTTAGAGATTTGTATAAAGAGATCTTGAGTCAATAGTGCTGAGTTAAAAAAATGCATGTGTGTCCACGTGTATTGACACTATTCATATGAAGTTTGAGGATACGCCTGTACAATACCAACAGAGCAAAACTACATATAATTTAAAGTTACACATAGTTGAGTAAATGTACAAGGTCCCCTACAGTGAGTTTCAATGGGATATGGGAAGGGGAGTAGGTGATTACAGATGAAAAGAAAAAAAAAAAAGGCAAAAACAAAAGGGAGGGAGCACTTCTGAAATAAGGGTATGAGGAACTCAATGGTATTCCCAGTGAAATAGTCACAGCTTGTGAAAAAATAAATAAAAACCAACCATTTAAAGACTGGCTATTTCTGTGGGGGCAGATAGCAACCAAGCCACTAGAACATTTACTGAAGAAAACCTTACCTCACGAAGAACATGTGAGCCGTGACCCAATCCCTCTCACTGCCCCCCAGCCGCTGTGACAGAAGCTCTAGCTCAGGCAGAGACGAGAAGACTCCCACCCAACTCAGTTCCCCGTCCAGTGCCTGGGGAAGGACAGGCCACCACACTGCTCACCTTCTCCATAGCTGCAAGCAAGCACGGCCATGAGACCTGGGGCTGAGACCTGCTCCCAGTGTCCATCAGTACAACGGAGACTCTACCCAAACACGCGGTGTGAGAACACTGGGGCCCAACTGCCCTACCCCAGCTCACAAACAGGGGAAAATTCCATGGTGAAGAATGAGAGATGACAAGACAAGGGATTAGCATTTCCAGAAAGCATCCAACTAAGAGAACAGGGCATCATTCCAAGAGGAGAGAGCTGATGTCCTTGCTGCCCCTTGGAGCCCCCCTTGGTTATAGTGCAGGGCTACCTAGGCAAAAAGGAAGTCCATGGGGGGAATTGAGGGAAGGATAAGACTAATGTTGAGTAGGGGTACAAACTTGCAGCAAGTAGTAATAAGACATATTTAATGCCTGTATAATGAATATAGACAACAATAGTGCACATTATATAATGGAATAGAGGTGCTAAGTATCACTACAGTGGCAATCAATTTCAATATATAAATGAACCAAATTAACGTGTTGCACGTGTTAGATTTATACAGTGTTACAGGTCAAATATAATCAATTAAATAAGGTTCATAAGAGCAATAAGAAAGTCCATAAGAGCTCCGCAGGCCCTACCTACTGGACTGGCTTTATTTGGAACAAAGCCTAGGGAAGTTCAGTCCCCAAGGGCACAGTCGATATTGATAGAGATCTTGTTGGTGATTCGATAGAAGCTGCTATCCCTCTACTAGCAACAAGTGAGTCAACCCCTAGAAATTTAACAGGGAGAACGGGAGAAGACATGGCTAAGAAGAGCCGTCTGGGGTAAGCAGCCTTAATGGCTGGCATCAAGGCTACCTCTCCAGAGTGGCTGGCTTTAACTGTGGATAACACTGTGCAAAAAAATATGCCCAGGCTACTGTGTAAAACGATAGAGCCATCAAAGAAAAGCAGCTAAAACCACAGTCAGCCGTAGGCGGTGGGGACATACCCAGACCGCATCCTCTGAAGAGTGACACAAGAGTAAACAACAAAACCCAGCCCTGGTCTAATGTCCAGAGTTGCTATGATATATTAATGGAAATGTCCAATTTTAACAGTCTCTTTCCTGATCTCCTCATTCACCTTCTGGCCGGTGTGCTGTCACACTCAACCATCAGCTTCCAATAAGTGCCACGTAACAGTGGAGTTAAGATCCAAAAGATATTCATGCAGTATACCGTATCAACAAAATATGACATAAAAAAAATCCCCACATGGTTAAAATGAAGGAAAAAAAAACCTCTTGATAAAATTCAACATATCTTTACCAAAAACAGAGTAAACTAACACAGAAAACATGAGCTTGTTTGTAGAAAAATCTTTAAAAATCTACTAAAAATGATTAGCACTAATAAACAAACTCATGAGATAAAGAATACAAGGTTAATACACAAAACTATACAAAACTTAATTTAATTGCTATATTTCAACAGTGAACAATTCAAAATAAAGTTATAGAAAAATTCCAAATACAGTTGCATCAAAATGGTAAAATAATTAAGAATAAATTTAACAAATGAAGTATGAAATTTGTACTCAGAAAATTATAAAATACTATTGATAGAAACTAAAGAATTAATAAAAAATATTTCATGTTCATTGGCTGTAATTCTTGATTTTGTTAGGCGAACAGTGGTCTCCAGAATGATCCACCTATTCGTCTGCAACAAGGATACCAGTCAAGATAATTCAATGAGCAAAGAATTGTTATTTTGACAAAAAGTGCTGAGACAACTGGAGAGTCCCATTCAAAAGTATGAAAATAGACACCCCCTCCTCAAATCGTATTCAAATATGAACTCAAAATGGATTAGAGACGCATAAAGGCATGAACAAAAATGATAAAACACTTATAAGAAAACATAGAAGTAAATATCCTATTCTTAGGATAGAGCATGATTTTTAGATATTACATCAAAAGTATAAGCAACAAAAGAAAAAATTAAAAGATTTGGACTTAATCTGAAAAAAAAAAAAAACTTTTGCGCTATAAGCAATACCATGAGCAAAGTGAAAAGCCAAGGTGCAATGAAAGAAAATATTTTCAAATCCTGTATCTAATAAGGGCCTCCTATCTGGTATTCATAGATACCAGATTCACTTAGAACTTAGATTCTAAGTTCACTTAGAACTTAGAAGAACATTCACTTAGAACTCAATAATAAAATGCAAAATAGCTTAAGTAATACGCAAAGTAGACATTTCTTTGAAGAGGTATATGAATAATCAACAAGCACAGAAAAATTTGTTCTAGGGAAATAACAAATCAAAACCACAATGATAAATCACTTCATACATGTTAAATGGCTATAATAAAAAATGCAGATATTGATAAAGGGAGACACGTTTAAGTAGTAGCAGCAGGGTTTCCTATTGTGCGAGTAAGGAGCATGGAAGTTTCCACCCCATTCTAACAAATGAAAAGCTGAACAGGTTGACCCATAAGGGAGAGGAGGATATAGGACATAGCACTGCCTCCAGATTGGAGAGACAGATAGGCAAATGCAAGGAATCAAGACTGCCTGGAACAGAGACTCACAAGCAGCAGGAACCAGTGCCGGGATAGGAACACCTGAAATGTAGTTCAGTGTGAAAACGTTGGGGAGGAGCTATATTGATTCAGACAGAGCAGACTTCAAGTAAGGAAATATATCAGGAAAAGAAGGGCATCACATAATGATAAAGGGTCAATTCTTCAAGAAGTTACACCAACCCTTGACATGTAGGTACCTAACAAGACCATCAAACTAATAGAGGCAAAACTAATACAACTGATACAAGTGATAAAAAGAACTAGAAAAATGCAAGGTCAATCTGCAAAATCAACGCATGTTCTACATATCAACAATAAACAGGTGGAATTTGATACTAAATACACAGTATCATTTGGATTATACCAAAATGAAACACTTAGGCATAACAAAATATGTATAAGATCTATAGAAGGAAAACGATAAAATGCTGGTGTACAAAATCAAACAGAAAAATAAGTGAAGAAATACTCCATGTTCATTGACAAGAAAAGTCAATATTGTCAAGATATCAATTCTTTCCAATATGGTTGGCAGATTCAATGAAATCTCAGTCAAAATCTCAGCAAGTTATTTTATAGATAACCACAAACTGATTCTAAAGTTTACATAAAGAGTTAAAAAAAATCCACAGAATAGACAACAAAATATTGAAGGAGGAAAATGAAGCTGGAAGACTGACAGTACCCGAGTTTAAGACTTAGTCTAAAGCTAGAGTCATCAAGATAGTGTAGTGTTGGCAAAATATAGACCAAAAAAATCAGTGGAACAGAACAGAGAACCGAGATATAGACCCTTGCGAATACAGTCCATTGATTTTGGACCAAGAAGCAAAAGCAGTACAGCGGAACAAATTAAGTCTCTTCAACAAATGATGCTGCAATGTCACGCCTGGATGGTTCGGTCAGTTTAGTGTCTGCCTTCATGAAGTTCAGGTCATGATCCCAGGGTCCGGGGATCAAGTCCTGCATCAGGCTCCCTTCCATCCTGCTTGTGATCTCTCTCTCTCTCTCTCTCTCTCTCTCCCATAAATAAATAATCAAATAATCTTTAAAAAATCTTAACAAACGATGCTGGAACAACTGGACATCCACATGCAAAGCAATGAATCTAGACACCAAGTTTACAACCTATACAAAAATTAACTCAATATGGATCACGGACCTAAATGTAAACTGCAAACTGTAAGACTCCTGGAAGAGAACATAGGAGAAAACCTAGACAACCTCAGGTCTGGTGATGCCTTCTCAGAGACGACCCAAAGACATGACCCCTGGAAGAAATAGTTGATGAGCTGGACTTTAGCAAAATTTTAAACTTCTGAACTGCATAAGATAAAGAGAAGCCAAAACACAGAGTAGGAGAAGATATTTGCAAAAGACACATCTGATAAAGGACTATTACCCAAAATATATAAAGAACTTTCAAAAGTCAGCAATAAGAAAATCAATGACCTAATTTAAAAATGAGCCCAAAGAAGATACACCACTCAGCAGAGAAGACACACACGTGGCAAATACGCGTATGAGAAGATGGATACATCACATGTCATCAGGGAAATGCAACACAAGATAACGAGACAGCATCACATACCTATTAGAACAGCCAAAATCCAGAACACTGACAACACCGGACACTGAAGAGGATGTGGACCAACAGGAATTCTCATACGCTGCCGATAGGGATTCGAAATGGTGTAGTCACTTTCAAAGATACTTTGGCATTTTCTTAAAAAAATAAATGTCCCCTTAGCACACAGTCCAGCAACTGCACTCCTTGTTATTGACCCAATGGGGCTGAAAACTTATGTCCACACAAAACTCTGCACACAGAGATTTACAACAGCTATTCATAAGCTGCCTAAATCTGGAAATCAAGATAACCTTCCACAGGTGGATGGATAAACAAACTGAGACATGTTGAGACAATGGAATATTATTCAGAGCTAAAAAAAAATACACTATCAAGCCATGAAAAGCCTTGAAAGAAACTCAAGTGCATATTACTAAGTGAAGGAAGCCAATATGAAAAGATCACATACTGTAAGATTCCAACCACATGATGTTCTGGAAAAGGCAACACTATGGAGACAGAAAGATTCGTGATTGCCAGGGGTGGGAAGGCAGAACACTGAGGATTTCTGAGCAGTGAAAATATTCTGTATGTTCTGATAGTGGTGGATACATGTGTTACAGATTTGTCCAAACCCATAGAGTAAACTCCAAGGTAAACTATGGACTTTGGATTATAAGGATGTGTCAATGTAGGCTCACCGGGGTTAAAAAAATAAAAGAAAAAAGAACTATTTTAATGAGTGACGTTGTTAATGGGGAGGCTGTGTGCTAATGGGTACAGGAGGTGAATGGGCAATCTCTGTACTCTGCTCTTAATTCTTCATAAGCCTAAATCTTCTCTAAAAAAAAATTAAGTCTTAAAAAAACACTGTGGCAACAACAAAATACAGTTTATTCATAAACATATATAGGAATTGGAATCCTCATTGATTTCCTGTTGGAATGTCTAAGGTGTTACAGCTCCCTCAAAAAATTACACCTCAACTTACCATGTGATCCAACATTTGCACTGGATACAGACTCAAAAGAATTAAAAACATGTGCTCAGCTTATTCAAGGGGAAGAATAAAAACATGACCTGAGAACAATATGCCAAGTTATTCTTCTCAAACTTAGCAAATATACAAGTCGCTCCAAATGACCAACATAAAGGACAGGAAAAAGGGCAGAAGTAGGTACAACATTTCACTGTAACAACTTGGTTTTATCCTTATTTCTGTCTACAGCAGCAGAGTTGAGTAGTTGAAACACATCCCTCAAAGCCAAAAGTATCTTCTATGTGGGCCTTTACACACACACAATATTTTATGTCTTCATTCGCCCAGTAAAATATATTTATGCTATGTTTATCATTAAATAACAATTCAGCCCACAATAACACTCAGAAAATCCTAAGCGCCTCACTCACCTAGGTTAAACTCCAGCCATTAATAAGTATTAATCTTGTTCTTTTAAAACAGTATTTCGTGCTACTTAGACATCTGAAGGGACCCAGCCCACTGAGAACAGACAGCCCGTCCCCAGCTAATTCCTAGAGATAAAAAGCATCTTGTATGAGAACAAGAACACAGTTTTCCACCCAGACCAACCAATCCGGAGCCCATACCCCTGTCACCTTCCTTATGTATCTCTCGCCAACTCCAAGCCATTATTTCCCCCGCCTGAAATCAACCCAGGGCAAACAGCAGAGGACAGAGGTTCCCCCACTCGCCGACCCCTCCCCCCCGCAGCCCAAAGCCTGCTGACATTGCTCAAATCAACCAAACCTCAGGTCCTCCCCCCTCCCTGCCTTGCCTGTCCCAGGGAGGACACAGCGAAGGCTCCGGAGCATGTTTCACCGCCGGCTGACCAAACTGGGGCCGCCCAGGTGGCCCTGGGTGGTACTGCCTGCCCCTGCCCTTCAGCAAAGGGAAGTCATAAATTCGTCTTCGATGGCCTTAGGTGCTCCCTGTCACCCTCCGTCACTTCTTTGAATAAAATCCCATGTATTTCGTCTTGGTGACACTTGCCATATTTTAGTTTTCCATCTTTGTGTGACAATTTGTTTAACAGCTGTGTACCTGACTCGAATATGAGTATCAAAGTTTATTTTCACTCCTCACTCTATTCTAAGCACCTAGCATAGGACTTCCCGTGTGGAATATGCAGACTACTTTTTTTAAATAAATGCATGAACAAATTGACCTTAATAATAATAGCGAGATGCCATGACATAACTTTTGAAGACCAGGAAGTAGCTCACTCAGAAACAAACACTTATCCTTCACTGCTTTCTTAAGGAAATAACAATGACTGCAAATTAATCTACTGAAGAGTCCATGTGAGTAGATTAAAAAAATGAACCAAGCCTAGGAAAGCTATAATTTAAAAATTATCTCAAGAATTTATTCTTTTTAAAATTGAAAGTCTGTAAAATGGTCCGACCTCTAAAGCAGTATCTCTATATTCTAAATTCTAGGAAGCCTATTTTCTCATTACAGATTTATTTTTCCAAAATTCCGGGGTGTCACACAATTGATAACGTTCATTTAATTGATGTTTTATTCTTCCCTCTCCAATTTACTATTTAAAAGATGGTGTTCTTAAAATGATAGTGTCTTTAAATGAAAATTTTATCATATTTAAGAAAAAAAGGGAATATATAAAATTAAACATGAGGAAAACTGAAGCAATTAAAAAGCTTTGGTTAGTGGATTAATTTCAAAAAAGAATTTTGCTCAGGTTCCACACGGAATGATGATTTGATGAAACAGGAAATGGATACATGGAAAACAGGAGGAAGAAGAGAGACACGGTTGTTCATAGATGGTCTGTCCTTGGTCGAAAACCACTCGAGACACATGAGTGAGGGCTGACATTCTCAGTTAAGGGCTACTTCATCATGGTGATGAGGTGACAGAAGGCAAGCTGAGGACAAAGCGGAAGCTGACACCCCCACCCCCCAGATGGGATGTATGTGACATTCCTCCTGCACTCCTGGCTGCCCTAAAGTTAAGGACAGAAAAAACAAATAGTTAACTTATGGAGATCCCAATCCTGCAAGACGGGAGTCTCTCTCAGTTTACAAATGTCTTACCAATCTACAAGAACAAAGCATTTTTACCAATAACCTAGCTTCCAAAAGGAAATGTAGATACAATTAAAATGTCCTTATAACCTGCAGCCCATTGACAGATACTTGTGGAGGGCAGAGTGTAATGCTCCTCCAGGAAGCTCCCAACTATCTTAATATTAATGCCTTGCTAGAGGGAAAAACAATCTTAACTTGAAAATGGTAAGACCTCTGATATCCTGAGATCTTCTTTAACATATGAAAATCCTTTCAAAATCTCCCTTTTCCTTACCACCCCCAACTCGCAAGTATATAATCAGCTGTCCCTCACAACACTGGGGCAGCTCTTTTTGCCCAAAGGTCATGTCCCCATGCTTTAATAAACCACCATTTTGCAACAAAGACATCTCAGGAATTCTTTCTTGGCTGTGGGTTCTGGACCTTACCCCACCGAACCTCATCTATATTCTAAAACGACATCAGTGGCCCTGAGCTGTTCTTTGCATACCTTTTTCTTTCTGCATTTAATAATGAGAGCTTAAATTTGAGCATTAAAAAATATATATCTATATATATATTCAGCACAATGTAATAGCATTAGAAATAGTAGCACTGTCTCAAGAGGACACTATGGCTTCAATTTTATGTATCATTGAAGACAAACTTTTGTTCAATGTGTATTTCAGAATTCTTTATAATAGTCATATCTCCCAGTATGAGAAGTCTTCCAAATGTTTGTCCTAGTGGTGCTAATATATTTCTGATATATATTCTAGCTTATTTATACATTTCACAAGGGAAAATACTATTGGATCAATGAGTGTCTGATTTAGAGGAATAAGAGAGCAAAACTTAACTCATAAAGACCTTCTGCAAAGTTATCAATAAAGTAAATGAATTATTTCACATGATTACCTAAAACCAATCTCTATTTGCTAAACAACCCTAGGAACCTAATTTGAATGGCACCATTGAGACTCCATGAAATTGTTTGACAAACATTGGTTTATAGCAGGTCAGTCTGGGCCATGTACTCATCTCCCGGCTTGATACAACCAAAGTATTTCCCATTCTTAGGTCTACTGGATTAGACCAGCTGCCTTGCAAACATCACGGCTTCACCTACGGCCCTGGGCATGAATTTTGACATAACTCAGCCAGGCCAGTGGGAAAGAATAGGTGTGTTTTAATTCAGTACCATCACCTTATACATAGAAACCATGACTTGAGAGCAGACAGTAGGCAGACTTGAAGAATGAAAGACAAAACAGAAAATGTTTACTAACCTTTGGGTTCAAATGTCCCATGGCCACATGGGTGTCTACACACATCCACACATACAAACATCCTACATGAACGGTAAAGGGAATGCTGAAATTCAGAGAGGAGAGAGGGAGCTCTCTGAGAACCCCTGCTATAGAAATATTAAACAGACTAAAGATTGTGACCTTTGCCTGGGGAGACGTTACACGCATTCCGCGTAAGAGAGTTCCTATCACTCCAGCCAGTGTTCCGAACCGGGCAGGTGCAGAGGGAGTCTGGCTGAGCTCGTTATGAATAATTCATATCTCATCTATCTTTTGAAGAGGTGTTAAATTGCCCTTTTGGCATGTCTGTGGTTTCTGAGGAATGTGTTCACACCTCATTATCACTCAGTGATGGACTCTGGAGAGAGTATGTAATTGTCTTCAAACCAAGGTCTTTGTCAGTCCAGTAATGCATGATTTCGGGACAAGAGGAGTTCCCTTGTGACCACAAAGGTTAAACAAAACAAAAGAAAACAAAACAAAAAACAAAAAAAAAACTCCAGAGAAAAAGAGGATAATGGTAGTTTTCTCCTTAACTTTTAGAGCAGTTTCACTTTTCTCTAATATTTGCTTCAATTAGAATTCACTTATTCCACCTTCCAGTCTCCTTAAAACTGAACTCTTTGAAATGCAGATAGATGGGAAAATAGGGTTTGTTTCTATAATGTGCCCAAAAAGTGCTACAAGACCTACTTTCCAAATTCACCCCCCTTCGCACAACCTTTCACTTACGAAACAATCATTAAGAGCCATTTACCACTTTAGGCAATTTCACATGTTATTTATTTTACTTTAATAAAATTCCAAAAACCTAAAAAGGTAGAAGTTATCTCTCCTTTTGCAGGCTTGCCATTGATTTCCTCAAATAACATAGCTACTAAATGGTGGATTGAGGGCTCTCTTCAAAATGTGCTCTTTTTTAAAACCATTATGGGAAACTGCCTCCAAGGGTCTTCAAGTTCTTAAATCAGTGTGCTTCCTTTCAGTTCAAATGCCACAGTCTCTTGAGAAGTTACCACAGTGATATTTTCAGACCATTAAAACCCTTGTCTATAAGCAAAGCTAAGAAGGTAAGTCAAGAGGAACATGCCTGGAAGCATGTTCAGTTGGATATACAATTTTCTAAAGATAGATCCGCGATAGGTCCGCCCACTGTGTAAGTGGCTTGACTTGTACAATACGTGAAAGTGGGAGAGAAGAGCAGAGAGGATAAAGGCAGACCACCTAGCAAGACACTGCAGTGCTCCAAATCAGAAATAATAAACTGGTTAAACTTTACTGAGGTAGAAAAGGAGGAAAGGGAATGGTACTGAGGATTATTCAGAAATTCCAAGTCAAGAGATTCTTACAATTTAGGAGATATGGAAGATTAGAAAAAGAAGGTATCACGTCTAGACACTAACTCAAGGATGGTATTATTATTTACTGGGAAAAAATAATACTAGGGGACAACCCGATCTCGTAGGGAAGACTATGAGTATGTTTTTGGAAATAATGATTTGAGTCAGACATATGGCTCTGGAGCTCAGGAAGATTAGAACAGATGATTATACACAGAAGAGTCATCTGAATACAGGTGGAAATGAAGCTATTAACAACAAAAGGACTATGTCTCCTGTGAAGTCACGGGAAACCAGGAGCAGTGAGAGCCCCAGCAACCTACATGACAGCCAAGAGCATGTGGATAAGTGTGACCAATCCATTTTAGCATTGATTTGTTTATTGGGGGAGAAAAATAGATGGTGCACCGCCTATGTACAAAGCATCTGCCCGGTGCTAGGTACATGAAAGTGCAGAACCAAATCCCTCCCCTAAGAGAGTTCTATGATCTAGTCGAGAAAACCATGCATCTACTTCCGTCACACTTTTAGTCATTCGTGATGCAAAACATTCATGACTCTTAGGCACCCGAAATCATTACAGGAGTTAAAGGATGAGTTGTTATACCACAGAAGAGGACACAGGCTCAGTCCCATCAAGGTTATACACTGGGTGCTGCTGAGAAACACTGCCAAGGAAGATGAACCCTGGCGGCAGGAATTAACGGCGTGCGCAGGGCAAACTGTTCAAACCCTAGCTCCAGGCAAACGGACGGCGAAGGGGAACAGCACACAAAGGGAAGAGAAGGAGCAGACGCATGCAGACATGAAGGAGTGGCATATCCAGAACTCCAGACGCTCCCTGTAACTGGAGCCACAGGCGTATTTGTGGGGAAGAGTGGACAGTAAGTGTCGCAGAGCAGGATGGGTGGGGGGCTGCGTATTAGATAATGAGCGATGGCTCACTGATGTCACATCCAAATATATCTGAGATTCACTCGACTTTAAGAATCCTCTCTCTCTCCACCCCCTACTGAGACCGCTCAGCGCTAACTCGATGCTTCCAAGGATCGCAGCGTTCCTCCTAGTCGCACCCTCCCACCTTGCCGGGCCGTGTTCTCCCGGCGCGGACCACACTCCACAGTCAGCTTTCATGGGAGCCCGCCGACAACTCCCACTGACGCTAGTCACCTTCAAGTAGAACACCTCCCACTTGCCAAGGCAAGTGGGCACTCTCCAGCCTGCGTCTTCACTGACTTTGGGTTGATACGCACCTCCTTGCCCAGGTTCTTCTTTGGCATCTCTGACAACACTGTGGTTTTCTTTTCCTCTTCGTTTACAGTCTCAATTTGAACTCTTCTTTCTTTCACCCTCACTCAAAACACCGCCTCCACTGTCTCTACGCTCATCTCAAGGGGCACACTCTGAATGTCCTTCTTCACTTTTATGACTTCAATAACCGTCTGCTTGCAGATAGCACCCAAATGTATTTCCCCAACCCGAATTTCATTACTGAAGCTTACGCTGGGATACAACCGCCCGTCTTCCCATGCGCACGACATAGATCATCCCCAGAAATGTGAACTCTTGGACAAGACTCATTGAGCAAAATGACATCAGTTTCCTTGGTTGCAGGAGCTTGACTTTTATTTTCTAAAAGGGCAAAGAGGAGTACCAACAAGTGAGTGTGTGTGTGCGTGCAAGCTTTTGGATGTGTACCACAAGAAATAAAATAGTCAAGTCTCTGCCTCCTACAGTTGTCCAATGGGCTGTTCAGATTTGTGACAATGATGCTTTGAAAATAAAAGGATTAAATGACTGGGACTGTTTTCTGGAGAGACGTGAAGCACATGGGTCTCTTCTGACAATTTTGCTTATTACACAAGCAGCATCAGTTCAAAGACAGTGCACTTGCCATTCAATAGAGGAATCATGTCTGAACACAGAGAGAGCGGAAATTTCCTGGAATCTGAAAACTTAAATAGCATATACCATACCCTACTCTGCATTTTAATCTCCTCTACGAATAAAAAAAAAATCTTAGTTTCAACATTGGCTTTGTGGGAAAACCACTAATTAAATAGGTACCTATTTTTCAGGTGAAGAATCAAACAGGCATTTTGAGAAGTGTCTTGTTTATCAGTAACCAAAAACGAATAGCAAAGATAAATTAAAGCTGTGGCATCCCAGTCTCAATACCTGAACTTAAGGGTTTGGGATACATTTACTTGAATGATAAACCTAAGTCATGAAAGGGCAAAATGTGTAGAGGTATTAAATTAACACCTAAAGAAAAAACAGGAAAGAAAGCGTGTCAAGTCACCTTACCACTTTGAATACTAAACAAAGAAATACGGTTTAAGATAGACTTTACTTATTTGAAGACTAATATGGTCAGCTTTGCAATTTTCTTAATTAAAAATGTGGATGACACTTGTCACCTAAAGTGTGCAAAATAACATGACAACCAGTTTAAATCAATGTGTAGGGAAATTAAAATATAGCAATTAATATAGGATACAGGAGTGTGTGTGTATTCTTACACATACTACTGATAAGGCGTGACACAATAGGAACGTCATCCATAGCTCACCTGACATTCTATTTCAATAGCCTTATAAAAAATCTGTGCTTTTATTTAGGAGTTCTATTCCTCAGATTCTATCTTTAGAGAAATTTTTATGAACAAAGATATTCACTATTGTTAAATGGATACAACCGAAACATTTAGAACAACTTACATGCTCAATTATGATAGATCACGTATATCACAGTGCATGTCAAGATGCACTAGTCTTAAAATCTATAACTAAATATTGATATAAAAGTTCATAAAGTATGCATAAAAACATGTAATAATATTTTTGGTATGGTAGCATATGGCAGCACCACACAATACGTTCTGGGACACCAATTTGCCTGTCCGCGGTTTTGCTAGGTTATTAGGTTAGGACGTGACTGGAGAATTCTCACAATATTCTCCTTAAAGAACTCACTTCTCTTTTTTCCATTGTGCCAAATATACTGTCAAGACCTTCATACAGGTTATTCTATTTTTTTTTTTCTGTGACACTCAACAAACTTAGTGCCAGATAATATTTACTTATTCTCGGACCATACACCTCACTACAGACAAAGAAAAATGAATCTTCTGGCTAATATTTGGGCTTTAGAGTAACAACGAGGGCTGAACAAAGTATTCCAGCCGGTTGATAGGCACACACGCAGGTACACATCTTAAACATTCCGACCGGACTTCTGTTGCAGTCTCCCTGAGGAGCAGGAGCATACCATGAAGTGGAGATCCCCCTGAAGGGTAGATAGAGGTGTCTTATGAAGTGGAAGGGGAGGAAAAGAAACAGATTTATGCGAGACAGGAGCTGGAGTGAGAGGCCGTCTTAGGGCAGGCTTCTATCAACCCGGAAGCTGGGATGACCCTTCAGATGTGTCTCAGGATGGGACAAGGGGGCTGAGTCTATAGAACCCCACCCAATCAGTCACTGGATGGAGGCCACTCTGGGACAGAATGAACTTGCACATGGAGACTTTCTTCAGCCAAGGCAATACTTACAGAAGGCTGACCCTCGGCAACATGGTAAATATATTCTATTGCCCATTCGACGTAAATGTGAACAGCTTCTCATGCTTTTCTCTAACCTGGATGGTTAGAAAATGTTCCAAATTGCTGGCCATATGCTTTGGCCAGGAGCATATGTTAGTCTGGTCTGGAAAAACAACACATCTGGCTCAGTAGCTGCAATCCAAACCACTAGGTGACTGAGTTTCCAGTAACCTGTTCTTAGCCTTTGGAAGTGATTAAATCTTTACAAGTGGAGATAGGATGGAAATCACAACCCCAAATCCTTTAGGTCTTTTAGGGTGCACTAATTTCTACCATTAACTTCAGACAGTGGTATTTTCGATTTGCTATCTCAGCTAGGATTTCAGACATTTTCACTCGACCCTCCACACAACCCAAGAATCCAATGTGTGTTTGCGCCCAATACCAAGTATGTCAATTCCAATTTAGAACAGACTGAGTTAATGACCAATGGAGCATCAGCAACCATGGGATCTGAGCCACATTCCATCTATTACCTAGAATTCGTACGCCCTTTCTCTATCCTGGTATCTCTGTCAGCTCAGATACTAAGTCCAACAATTCTCCAGATATGTGGAAAGTTCTCTTCTCCAGTGTACCATTCTGAATACCACTGGGAAGGCCCAGGAAAACCATTACCTTACATACTTCTTCCTCCTGGGAACTTAACTTCTCTAGAAACTCATCAAGCAATATTGGCATTTTATGGAACAACTGTTCTCTGTACCCCACCAACCACTGGAAAAGGGGTCCCCTCTCCCAACCAGTCAGTGGGTGATCAGTGGGTGAGCTGGCTCCAAATCCCATCCAAGTTACTGTTTTCCGTATCGCATTTAGTACGACTGCAGCAGGCTACAGTTCCCCGGAAGTCAACCCTGAAGCGTAGATCGGCATACAGGAGAAAGGTTAGGACTAGGGTTGCTTTTAGGATGAACACCTGTGGAAGCAGGCCTGGGCAGAGGGAGAAGAGGAGCTGGTATGTGAGGTCAGGGCAGGCTTCAGCGACCTATGGGGAGAACCGGTGCTGTGACACTCCTTCGGAGCTGTCTTGCCTCAGAGTGAGGGGTCAGGTCTTAACAGATCCACACTGATGAGTTCTTGCAGGCCAGCCTGGAAACTGGTATGCCGTCCTTCAAGACGGGTTCCGTCAGCTACGGTGTTTTTCTGGGGGACTAACAACAACCAGGGGCTTTCTGCTGGGAGCACAACCATCAGCCAGAGATTTGCTTCACTGTCCTTTAAAACTGAACAAGTCATACATCTTTATCTTAGTCGGGAAAAATGAGTTTATGCTTTACATCTACAAATCCTACTTTGTAAATTCCATTCTATCATCAAATTGTCTTGACTCACATATCTGACTCAGCAAATATACTTATTTCCTTCACTCTCAAAATATTCATTGTTTTCAGTCCTGTGGTTGTTTCCAAAGATGACAAAGATGATAGTCTCTCCCTTCTGTGACCAACATGCCAGTCCTCAGATGAAGAGTCAGACTATGTCTCCCCTCCCGGTGTATTTGGCCAGCCTTGTGACTTGGTTTCAGCAACAGAATGCAATGGAAGTGATGCTCTGGGACTTGTGAGCCTGGGTCTTGGGAATTTTGCCAGAATGTTCTTTGTTCTTGGAAGCCACATAAAGAAGTGCCACATAAAGAAGTGAACTAGTTGGAGCCATCATGTGCTGAGACACCCGGGAAGGGAGAGGCCACAGAGAGCAACACTGCAGGAAACCAAATGGTATTATAATGTCTTATTTAAACCTTCATGCAGAGCTGCATACATGTAGAAAGACAATTCAAATACTTTAATGCAATTAATTTAATTAATTAATGTACTAATTAAACAATATAGTGGCTGTGCTTTAGATTGTACTGTGATGTGTAACTTACTTTCTCACCTAGATTTAACCTTATGGACTTCTAAAGTAACAAATATTATGAAAAATTCAATCAGCATGTGCCTTAATAGGCAGCTTGTTAAAATATTTATGTATGATATACTCTCCCCCCAAATAATTCAAGTTTTCTCAAAATCTTTAAAGAACTAAAAATACGGTTTCGTTTTTTAAAAGAGCAGTGCCTCTAGATAATCGGCCAAAAAAATCAGATGTTAGACAGAAGTTACAATAATCTTTCTTCCCACATTAGGGTTATGAAGTACTGCCTAGGGTTGGTTTGTGCTATGATTTTCATCCTGCAGAAGTCAAGAAACTCAAAGTTACAGTCCCTCCACAACCTTTGATAGATTCAAAGTGGTTATAACATATTAAAATTCAGTCCCACATAGCGACAGGAGGCACTTTTTTTACTTTTACGAAGGATTTGTAATTACCATGGGATTCATACAACTTTGACTCATAAAACTTTAGTGGAGAAAATATTAATGTTACTACAGTCTGACTTCCATGTTGGCACATGGCAATTCTAAACTGAAATTATTTTTCAAGCAGTCTTAAATTGAAATTATTTCGGAATTAATTATATATCCCAGGTGAGAATCCAGTTTATAAGACATAGTATTCTCCTTCAATTTCTGGGTTCGGTGATAACATTATAAATGATCATCCAAGAGTGAAAAGGAGTATATTCTTAAAATCATCTGAATTTAACTTTGTCCAAAGTATCTACAAGTTTAGAGGTAGCAAAACCTTATGGTGGAACAAATTTCAGATTAAAGAAGCAATGAAGCAGCTGCTTCACCTGAGGATGTTTACAAAGTAGTAATTGGTCCCGTTGTGACAGAACGTCCACTAAACAATTGTTGGAAGTCATAAAGCTTTTGCTAAGGTAAAGTACAATAAATAAGGTGCAGGTAGGCGTGAGTAATGTGCAATTGGGGTAAGCTGAGGGACCGGGTGGATCTTGCCCCAGGTAGTCCTGTGGCTAGAAGGAAAGGCAGCCTACGCTGAGCACAGCAGACATTAATATAATGCAGATCACAGCAAATAACACAAAGTTTTCATGTAGGTTTTGCCCTGAAAGCCAAAAAACAACCAGAAAACGAAAAAGGAAATACTACAAAGTCGTATTAAAAGGGTCTGCATGATGGTATCTACATGTAAGTCACTCATTTATCCAGTCACGAAATAAGCATCGAGCTACTTCTCTTTGCAGGATAAGGTCCTCGGTGCTGGAAACTCAGCAGTAAGAGGGCAGAGACGGCTTTGCCTTGGTTAAACTTATATTTCAATCAGAAAGTCACAACATAACAAAATCATCATAAATAACGAAAACATCATGAATAATGACGACATTTTGTCATTATGGTAAAAACTAACACATACAGTGTCACCCAAAATAATTGTGTATCTATCTGATGAGGTCAGCTGAGCTCTAGCACAAAGACTAGATGTGAAAGGACCCAGTCTGTACGCAGCAAAGTTGGAAAGGAGATGAGGATCACGTGCACTGAGGGGGTGCACTTCCCTGGGGACACAGAGTGGTTTCAGCATGTAGGGAAAAGCCACAGGACTCGGGATGCTGCATGGGGCGCAGCTCCACAGAATGGCTGTGGGGTCCCTGCTCTCCAAACCAGCAGCAGCCCTTTCTGGACGCTGTCACCGGACATGTTGTTAGCCTCATGGGGTTATTCGGAGCTCCGGCGGTTAATTCTCATACTGAGGATCTGCTGATGACAGCGTTCATGGCAGTGCTGTGTAGCAGAAACGACACGAGCTACATGTGAAACTTTATATTTACCAAGATTTTTTTTTTCCTTATCCTGTTTGGTCCAGCAGAGGTTGGATCTGTCCTTCCTCAGTTTACAAAAATCTTACATAATATACCTTCCCAGACTTCTTTCTTATGCATTCTGTCTCTCTCCTGCGTTTGTGGCTCCCATCACACACATCTGGAAATTCCCTAGCAGGTTTCTTCTTCGTATTTTAAAGTTTCTTTAAAAGAAGTCGAATGAAAAAGACATACTGCCTCAAGAAGAGCTCATATTTCTCCCAGAAACAATGGAAACCAGAAAGGAAGGGATGCGGAATTAAGTGTAGGGGGACATCCTAGAGTTCTATACACAATGAAAATATCCTTTGAAAACAAAGGCCAAAGGGAAAAAAAAAAGGAATTTATTGTAAGCAGAAAGAACCTAGGTGAAGTACTAAAGGCCATGAAAAATAAATGCTCCTAATCAGAAGCATGGGGCTGTAAGAGGAATGATGAGTGCTAGAAACATTAGTTGGGGAATAAACATAAGTAAATAATGAAAATATAGAACAATAAGGGCAATATCCATGGTGCTTAAGCAGCTGTTCAATTAAAATCTGAAGATATTAGTGGAAGTAGCACACGAACAAGTTATGATGGGTAAATGCAGCTGAAAGAGTCTAACATCGTGGCACTTTCTGGAAAGTAAAAGGAGTAGTAATTTAGACTACTAAACTAAGTGCTGACTCTAGCATTATCATTAAGGAAATAACATAGCTTACAATCAAGCTAATGCAGTGTGGCGGTTAGAAAATGTATCTGTTGAACAGAAAAGAGAAACAGAGAAACGAATACAGGTGTCAAAACAGAACATATATGGGAAGGGCGGAGGGCCAAATGCGTATGGTCTTAAAAACTGCATTCGATTGAAATGAACTCAATATTCAAGTTAAATGCAAAGTTAGGCAGATTAGATTTTAGCAGAATGGTGGCTACTGAAACACATGAAATCTGAAGACACAAAGATCTTGGAAGTCAAACAATGGGAAAAGATCGCATTCAAACCTAAAGTGGATATCAGCAAGAAGTTTTACCCGACACGCCAAAAATATTTTATGCTGATCAAGGAAACAATTATTAAGATGAAATATAGTTTCAACTCAGTATGTACTGATAACATAAAATGAAAATATTTAAAGCCAAAATGGAAAGATTTAAAGGAGAAATAAACAAATTCAGCATTGTGGTTTAATCATTTACTATAATTCCATCAGTACTGGAAAGAATAAGCAGAGATTAAGGAGAAGACTTGACTTAACTGACTCATGGATCTTGCTACCCGCAAGAGAACACCCATTTTTTCAAGCACGAGGAACACGTACCAGAACATACTCCATGCTCAGCCATAAAGAAACTCTTGATGAGTTCCAGAAGTTTGCAAAAGATTTACAATCTGTTTTTTGACCACAGTGTACTTGAGAATCCAGTAATGAAAAGATAACTAAGGAATCCCCAAATAATAATTTGGGTAAGGGGTTATAATAAATTAAATTTAAAAATTAATCAATGACTACATAGTAATAGTGAAGGAGAGGGAGAAGGAGGGGTATGGAGGGAGGGAGAGAAATAGAGAGAGTTACTTCCTCTTACTTCTTCTAATAAGGACACTAAACCTATCATATAAGGTTTAGTGATTTACTCACCCCCCATGGCCCCCATTTATCTTTACTTATCTTTATTTATCTTTATCTTTACTTCCTCAGGTGCCTCCCCCCAACACAGCCACACTGAGGGGTTAGGACTTCACCATATGACCTTAGGGAAACACCAGCATTCAATCCAGAACGTGTTTTAAGCTGGGAAGATCTGAAGGTCACCATCCTCCCCATGTCAACTCAGCATCCCCGGTCATGGAATGGTGTGACATTATGGGGCCCCTGCAGTTGGGCAAAAGGCCAGCACACGCTACCAAATCTGCAGCGTCCTCATCTGGCATGTTTTTCCCGAACCTACTCACAAAGTAAAATCCGCAGGCGCAACATTCTATAAAATGAATAGCCTGAACTATTAAAAAATATATATATCAATGTCATCGAAAGCTGGAAGAAGGCTGAAAGAATTGAAAAGATTAATACATTGGACAGATATAAACTAATGCTGTCTGCTGGGAGTATTTCTGGAAACTGAAGGACTGTGTCTTTTCATCTTAAAGAGGGATTGAGCTGCATCTCAAATATCCACTACGGTGCCCAGATCGGCTTGCATTGTGATTTATGCAATTTTATAAAAACCTCTTTGGAGCACCTTGGCAAATGTAAATAGGGGCTGTATATAATTATACAAATATTGTTCAATTCATGTTAACTTGGACATAATAAGAGTAGGCTAATTATATATGTTCTTTTTTTAGTTGATTCAGAATGAAGTAATTTTAAATGTCAAGTGTGGCAAAATGCTAGAAAAACAATAATTTGCTATTTCAAGTTCTGTCAAGCATATTGATTCTCAGTGGCCGTTGAGTACATCTGATTCTGAACCTTTTATACATTAGCGGGTACAGGGCCTCTCCTGACATTTTCTGTTTCATTGTTCTTTATACCTTGGTGTGAATGATTTGATTTTGTAATTGAAAGCACGTCTTTATAAATAACTACTTGCTGGTAATCAATATGTAATATAGGCAACCTATGAATGTAAACATCAAATCATGATATGGCCTTTGCTTTGGAAATACACTGCCTAAGAGAACAGTTATTAAAATTAAACAACTAAGGGCAGAGCAAAAAAAAAAAAAATCTCCTTCAACAAAGTCTCTTGATGACATAACATGTAGCAGTCACAGTATTAGGTGTGGAGGGTCATCAAACGAAAGAAACAGAGTCCTGTATTACATAGTTATAAAAGACCCACTTTCCCTGACTCTCATGCTTGCCAAATAAAATATTAGAATCCCCCCCAAAACACTGCTTGTATAGTGCCTAAGATAAAAATAATCTGGTTAATTTACTTTTTGAACAATGTCATAAGTAAATGTTTCAGCAAATATATTTCTCTTCTGTATAACTCATTTTCCCTGATTTTCATGTAGGAAGAGCATCTGAATGATTTAAATACTAGACTCTCTCTTAAGAAGAGTAACTGTAAGTACATAACATTTTTATGCCTTGGGGAATCATAAACTGCATCTCTCAAAAAAAAAAGGTTTCTTGGTGTTCTTGGGGAAATTATGCTGATTGACTAGTGCTTTAGAAAAAAAATTTGGTGAGGGATTCGAAGACACATTTTAGGAAAGTAACAGAAGGTCAATGACACAGAAACTGCACTTTGCTGTGACTCATATGTGTTTATCCATTTTTTTTTAATGGGGAAAACAACTGGACCAAATGCAATTTCTAAGATTCCGTTCACGTATAAAAAGATTAAACATTCCTCACACCCCGACTTGAAACATATTGTTTCAATGCTCTTAAAAGAGTTCTCCGAGGCTGAGCTCTAGCACTACTGAATATGAGACCAGAACATTCGGTATTGATGGTGGGCTCAGCTTGAGAGCAAATCTGATTTCATTTTCAACACACTGCTTTAATCTGTTCCAGACTGCCAACGCATACAAAATTATGCAGATTATGGGGCTCAGATTCATGGTTTTTCTCACTCGCCCGCGAGAGTCTTTCTGACACTAGCTTTATGTAGGATCACAGCATATGAAAAATATGTCTTACAATAGTGTGACCATTGCAGTGGATGCCCTCAGGAGCTCTTCTTTTTCTCTATTTGACTCCTCCTCTTTAATTGGTCCCAATTTTCTAGAACTTCATACAGGATACATGAATTAACTTTAGAGTTGTGATACTGTGTATCCTGATTTGCGGCTTTGAATATGTAATCATCACACATTTAATATCTCAAAGGTGAATATGCAATACTACCAAATGGCCTCTAGATAGCTATTAAAAAACACTTTAAAATATCAGTTTAAGCCATTTAAATACACCGGTAATGCCGGTTTTAGTGGTATAAAATTTGGGGACCTTAAGTCAAACAAGGTTTGAGATAGATTTTAAAATACTTATACACCTAAATATCATTAATATTAAATATACGGTTAAGTATAACTAAATAACCTGTACACACTGAAAGAGTACCTTGAAATATGATTTGACATATTATATACACTCTTCAAACTATACCCCAACTAAAGTAAATGTATCCTTGACCTCAAAAGTTTCCTCATGACAGTGGGAAATTCCCCCTCTTACCCAACCCTAGATAACTACTGATCTCTCTATTCCTACGGATTATTTTGCATTTCCTAGAATTTTATACAGATAAAATCACACAGGACACATTCTTCTTGTTCTGAGCTCTTTGGTTTAGAATAATTACTTTGACATCCACTCATGCTGTTATAAGGACCAAGAACTCATGCCATTCTTGAGTTATGTCATATTTTATACACATATATCCCACCTTCCTTCTCCATTCGCTTGTGGACAGATGCTTGCGCTGGATTCCAGTTTGGGGTCGTTACTACCAAGGCTGCTATGAACATCCGGTGTACACATCTTTGTGTGGAAATGTATACTGAGTTTGTTTTCTCTTAGGTAAATAACCGACAATGGACTGCTTGGACCACAGGGAAAATGCATGTCCTTTAAGAAATTTCTGCCAAGCCGTTTTCCAAATTTGTGCCATTTTACAGTCCTGTCAGCTACGTATGTACGTCCCAGATTTTCCGTGTCCTTCCATATTCTTTTCCATTTCAGCTACTCTAATAGGTACGCACTGGCACCTCAGTGTAGAGGGACCAGAATTTTTCTAGTGAGTAAAGACAGAGTCTTTTCATGTGTTTATTTGTCGTCCATATGTGTTCTTTGGTGGAAGATCAAATCTTTGGCTTTTTTAAAAAAAAAAAATTTTTTTTCTTGTCATTGAGTTTCTGAGAGTTGTTTCTATATTCTAAACGTAGCCTTTAATTTTCGTGAAGTTCAAATTACCAATGTGTTATTTTATGGATAGTGTTTTGGGTATATTTTTTTTTTTTAAGATTTTTTCATTTATTTGAGAGAGAGATCGAGAGATCACAACCAGGGAGGAGGGGTAGAGGGAGAAGCAGACTCCCCGCTGAGCAAGGAGCAGGACGTGGGGACTCAATCCCAGGACCCTGGGATCATGACCTGAGCCAAAGGCAGCCGCTTAACCGACTTGAGCCACCCAGGAGCCCTGGGTGTCATATTTAAAAATATTTGCCTGATGTAAGTTCACAAAGATTTTTTTCATACATGCTATTTTTACAGTTCTATATGCTAAGGTTTTACATTTTGGTTTATGATTCATTTTGGATTTTTTTTTTTATATGGTGTGAAGTACTCATCAAAATTCACTGTTTTGCATGTGGGTATCCAATTGTTCCTGCATTTTTGGCTGAAAACACTCTCCTTTCTCTGATTTGCCTTTGTATCTTTATAAAAAATCAGTGTCTCTTCATGTAGAGATCTATTTCTGGACTCCTCAATCAGTCCCATGCATCAATTTGTGTAGCCTTATGCTAGTATCACACTTTTTTTTATCAGCTTATGATTTTTCACTTAACTTATAATAAGTCTTAAAATCAGGCAAGGTTAGTCTTTCAACTTTGTTCTTTTTCAAAGTTGTCTTAGTTATTCTGAGACATTAACTCGGCGGCTAGAATTTCGGTCGTGTTGATTCTGTAGATGTGAGAAGAGCTGGTATCTTGAGAGTATTGATACTCTCTGGTATCAGAGAGTATCTCTGACTGGCAGTGTTACTTCTAAGCCCTTGCCCTGGCCAGGGCAGTGTCCTCTCAGGCATGAGCTGACTGCTATGCAGCTGGATACTGAAGGGAACCTTCTGCTGGTATCTGGAGTAATTTCCAGGGCCTCTGTCCCCTCTGACTTAGCCTGTCTTGCACAGGCAGGCACCTCATCCCTCAGCTATCTCCCCTTAATATAGAGACTCTGCAGGCCCCACTCAGTGCCGTCCACCAGCACCGCACTCTGAAACTCTTTCAGAAAAGAAAATCACCTTATTTTATTCTGGTCTGTTGGTGGTCGTTGTCTGTGGTTTGAGACCCAGTGTCTAAAAACCATCATGTCCTATTCGGTGTTCATATGAAATATTTCGTTGGTTCATCTGGACACTGTTACTCCATCGTGGCTCTGAAGACTGCTTTGGCTTGAAATCGAGCATTGCATTTGAAGTAAAAAGTCTCTAGACACATTAGATTGCTTATCCCCTGCACTTACAGGGTAAGTGACTCTAAATGTTCTGTGCAACGATGTATTTACCTGTGAAATAAGACAGTAATAATTGCACCTGCTAAATCGTAGAAGTTTTGTGATCAGATGAGTGAGCCTGTGAGGAAAAACAATGGATCGTAACATCCCAAGGCGCCTTGTGAGAGATGGAGTCCAAGTCATGAGCATCTCCTTTGTCCCCATCCTCATCCCACCCCTTAGTTACATGGGATGTTACGATCCATTGTTTCCCGTATTAGTCACTGGCATCGATTACTTTAACATTCTTTCTGCTTGTTGAAATTCAATATCTTAGAGATTCTCATACATCTAGTGAAAGAAATGTTCTCATATACATTATTAGGCATTTTCTTTTTATTTAGTACTCACTATTTGGGATGCTAGTTTCAAAAATATTTTAT
>CM052800.1:175359419-175386319 GCA_028533885.1 Nasua narica | reverse complement strand
ACTCTTTTACACATGGTGTTGGGACAAATGGACAGTCATCTGTAAAAATGTAAAAGCAGATCCATGTCTCAAATCGCTCATAAGAATAAGACCCCAATGGGCTAGGGAACTAAACATAAAAACTCAAGCCACAGAAACACTGGAAAATAACACGTATAAATTCCTTTTTTACATTGGTGTTAAAATATAGGGACTGGTTTTCTAACAATACCTCAAACGTACTGCCAAGAAAAGACAAGACTGATAAATTTAGCTACATGCCAAAAAATTAATTTAAAAAATGCATGACAAGGGTGCCTGGGTGCTTCAGCTGGTTAAGCATCTGACTCTTGACCTCAGCTCAGGTCTTGATCTCAGGGTCACGAGTTCAAGCCCTGCACTGGGCTCCACGCTGGGTGGGGAGCCTACTTAAAAAAAAAAAAAAAAAAGCATGAGAAAAACACAATAAGCAAAATCAAAATACATGATATTCTGGGAGGAAATATTCTCAGCATAGACCGCTGGCAAAGAGCTAATAGCCCTAATACAGAGAACTCTTAAATATTGTAGGACAAAGAAATAAAAACCTAAGAGAAAAATGTGAAAATGTAATAAACAGACAATTCACAAAGACAAAAATGTTCTTCAAACATGAGCAGATGTCCAAATTCACTCATTTTTAGAGAAATACAAATTAAAATAACACTGAGATAGTATTTCTGATCTATCAGACAATTATTTTTTAATTATATGACAACACAGTTAGCTCCTGATCTTGTCAGGAAGCAGAAACTCTCATAAAATAATGAGAAGTCCAATTGTTTCAGTCCATCCAGAGAGAAACTTTCTAATACCTAAGGAAACCCAAACAACCAAATTAAGATCTACACATGTGCTTAATTTTTGACTCAGAAGTCCTACTTTTAAGAATCTACCTATGCCTATAGATAGATAGATAATCTATCTATAGATATCTATATCTATATACATATCTATATAGATAGAGATAGATTATCTATCTATCTATCTTTTTAAGGTAGATAAGAAACTACCTTATCTACTTTTAAGATACCACCACCACTACAAAAATGCAAATACACAAGATTTTTCATAGCAGCATTGTTTGTAGTTCCAACTTTCTGGAAACAATCTGAATTCCCATATATGGAGAGTGTTTAAAAAGCTAATAAGCTATGATATGTCTACACAGTGCAATGTTACTCAACTGTTTTTAAAAAAAAGATCTTTGTAGATGACTATGAAGTGATTTTACTGTTAAGTAAAACAAGCCAAGCACAAAAGATTATAGCATGCCACCTTTTATGTGAAAAGGGAGATATAATAAATATAATAACATAAGCATAACCTCACTCACGCAAAAGAAATACAGGGAGGTACAGAATTGTTGAATCACTATTTTGTACACCTAAAGCTAATTTAACACTGCACTAGCCAACTGGAATTAAAATAAAAACCTGAAAAGAAAGAAATACAAGGAGAATAAATGAGAAAGTATAATGTCAGGTTACGATAGGAAGGGGGTGGGCAGGGAGTGGAAAGAAGGGAGGGACGGAGCGGCAAGGATGAGGAGGGAGCCATATTTCTTTGAGTCTAAGTTTTTGTACAGCTGACTCTTAAAACCAAAGGAACATTCCCCATTCCCTTCCCATACCCAAAACTGAACAATTAAAAACAACCAGCATGGGAGGCAAACCAAAACATGCCACCCAAACACTAACAAAGAGACTTAACTCTCTTACAAAGGGAAAATGTTATCACGCTTGCCTGGGTGGAGAACGTCGGGAAACCCATCTCTTGCCGGGATACTGTAGAGCTAAGACAAAGCCCGTGGCACCTCAACACTGTCATTTAATTAATAACTATTTCTCATAGGGGTACAGGTCAACCATTCTGAAACTTCACAGTGTGTGTTCAGATTCAACAAACACATACATACGGTGTCGCTAACGAGGACCAGGTTTGTTACTGTTGAGAGTGAACTGACAGGTGAGACAAGGAGGGGGTCCTGGGATGACCTCTGTGAGACGCGACAGGGATCCGTCGCGAGTGTGTCCTCAGGGGACACACATATATACACAGACACACGCCTATCCCAGACGGATGACTCAGAGTCCCAGATGCACGCCTGTGAATGGCTTCGCAGACACGTTTTTTCCTATTTCTCTCTGCTGAGAAAGCCCCGAGGCAGTGACTTACTGTGGTTTCTCTTATCTTAAAACATAAAAAGTTGTCTTATACTGCATCCCTACATTTGCCTACTCCCTTTCACAAAGAGCTCCTTAATAAAGCTGTCTGCACTTGACCATCGATACTCCCTCTCCCTCCGTTCTCGATGAAACTCACGCCTACCTGGCTTTCCTGGCAACCACTGAAACAGGAAAAACGCTTCTGTTAAGGTCATGAGCAGCTGTGTTCTACCGTCTATGGCCACTCTTATGCGCATGTTATTATTGTTTATTGACCCATCGACACCATCTGACACACCCCAGAGCTGTGGTGGCATATACGACTGTGTTTTCCATGTCTGCACTTGAATATTTAATGTATGGACCCCAAACTACAGATTTTAAACCCAACTGGCTGTCTTTCCACTCAAATTCCCCTCTTCCTACAGCCGTGGGTACCCAAGGCCATCCCTCGGGATGCTCATCCTAAACCAGACCCATTCTTGCCCCCCGTTTCTCATACCCCATCGGCAAGTGTGTTGGGACCAAAGAATGCTCCTCTCCACCATCACAAAGCCCTCATCTAGACCGTCTCACTTATCTGTAAGACTGGAAAACTCGGGTCTACTCTCATCCTCCCACTGCCAACTCAGGAGGCACAGTGAACTTTTTAAAAGTAAACTTTATATTGAATGTAGCACATTAGCTTGGCGGACTCTGCCAGGTGAGCACCTTTGTGTACCACAACCCCGAGCAAGAGAAGAGATACATGTTACAAGCTTCCCGGAGACTGGCCAGCCTCTGGATGGATCCAGCCTCTCTTCTGCAAAAGTAATGACAAGGCTAACTTGTCTCTATTAAGTGTTTCCAGGTTTGAAACAGGAAATGAATGGAATCCTACGAGTATGATCTCTAAGTGGCTTCGATGTTGTTCTTTTGTAGTTCAAGATCACACTTTCTCATTGATGAATATGTCCCCTTGTGTCAACATTCCAAAAGACACTTGTCCATATGAAACTCCTATTTATTTCCAGTTTGGGGCTAAAAATTCTGTTTTGTTATGAACACATGTATGACGTCCTTTTGCTGAGCAAATACGTGTGCTGTTTTTGCATACTTTCTAGAAGTGAGCTACTGACCCAGAAAAGGTACACCATTTTAGCTGTGGGAGAAACCTCATACATTTTCCAGAGTGGTTGTGCCAATTTATCTCTCACCAGTGGCTGCTTCTCAGGCTCATAATCACTTGGTATTTTCAGTATTTAAATTTAAGCCATGTTGGTGGTTTTAATTTGTCTTATTCTAGTGATTACAGAAGTCAGCATTTTTTCAAATTTATTGGCCACATGGAAATCTTTTTTGCCCAACGTTCTATTAGGTGATCTGTTTATAAGTGTTCATAGAAGTTCTTTATTCTGTTTCTGTGTCCTTTGTCAGATATGAGTATTACTAATATCACGTCCCACTCTCTGGATTGATTTTTCACTCACTTTAATAGTCTTTCTACGTTAAAAAGTATCAGTTTAGTATAATTTATTGGTATTTTCCCCTACGGTTAGTCCTTTTTTCCATCTCGTGTAAGTAATTGGTGTCAAATCACATTTCGTAAAACTTATGGAAGTAATTGGAATAGATTTTTACGTATAATCTCATGTGTCAGGATTTTTAAAAATGAATATCCAATTGGCCTCATATCATTCACTGTAAAACGATCCTTCTGCACTTCACCATAGAGGCATGCTCGTCATAAATCAAACGACAGAACGTTTCCCGAGTCTGTATCTGAGCTTTACCTTCTGTCTCATCCATCCATCTAGCTCCGTGCCAAACCTGCAGTCTTCAAGATTCTACCTGTATAATAAGCCTTGATATTTGATACCGAAAATCCTTCAACTTGGTTCTTGTTCAAAATGATCCAGGTTATTCTTGACCCTTTGAATTCTAATATGAATTTCAGAATCAGTAGGTCCATTGCCAACAAATACATAGACATGTACACACAAACATACATACAAGCAAACTAGCCCCTGGGATTTTTGCTGGATTTGAGCTGAACATTTGAACGAATATGTGGGGCGCTGAGTCTGTACATACTGAGCCCTCTGATCCAAGAAGTGTTGCGTATCCCTCCATTTATTTAGGTTTTCTTTAATTCACTTATCTTGATGTTTTCTGAGTATAGAGTTTGCCCACCTTTGTCAGATGTATTCACATTTATATGATGCTTTATGATACCCTGTAAATTGTATCGTTTTAACATTTTATTTTCTAATTATTTGCTATTAGGGTATAGAAATAAAATTAATTTTTATCTCGCATTATACCGGCATTTATGTTAAAGTTGTATTTTCCACTCATACAGATTGCATATTCTTTTGGACTTTTGAAAATCATATTCTTATTTCTTATATTCACATCTGTACACCTTCCACTTCCATCCCATGCTTTATTTCTCTGTGACCTCCTGCACAATTCTGAATAGAAGTGGTGAGAGAAGGCATCCCACTTCACTCTGGATCTCGGAAGAAACATTTTCATAATTTACCATGAAGTATGATGTATAATACAGAGTTTTTCTTATTTTTGCTGGATAGTTCTTTTTTTTTTTTTAAAGATTTATTTATTTGAGAGAGAGAGTGCGAGAGAGAGCATTAGAGGGGAGAAGGTCAGAGGGAGAAGCAGGCTCCCCATGGAGCTGGGAGCCCGATGTGGGACTTGATCCCGGGACTCCGGGATCATGACCTGAGCCGAAGGCAGTCGCCCAACCAACTGAGCCACCCAGGCGCCCAACTGGATAGTTCTTATAGACTGAACTAGTTCTCTTTTTTCCTTATACTTTGTTAATGTTTTATAATTGGTAGCTTTGAGTTCTATTGTATGCTTTTTATGCAGCCACTGAAATGAGCTTAATGATTTGTGCTCCTTTATATACTTAATGAGGAAAATTACATCAATCGAATAACAAGTATTAAAAAAAGGCAAAAATAAAAGGGAATGTTTCCAGGAAAACTTGATTCTGATTTCATATTGTCTTTATAGATCACTTAGTTAAATTTGCTGATTTGTTTTTCTTTTGCTCTGTTTTCATAAGGCCAACAAGCTTGTAACTTTCCAATTTTTCTTTCTTGCCACGTCCTTTGTCATATTGTGGTTTTTAGAGTTATGTTGTCCTATAAGAGGTGTTGTAAATGCCCCCCTTCTTTCTATTGAAATTCTGTAGGAGACGATGAGAAAGACTACCGTCATCCCTTTTGTAAATATTTGGAGAAACTCACTGGGAAAGTCATGTGATTCCAGAGGTTTCTTCCTAGGGAAATCTTTAGTTATATTTTCAGTGTCCTGAATATAGAGTTCAGATTTTTCTGTCTATTCTTGTGTCCGTAATTGTACGTTTTCCATAAATTTGTCCACTGTATCTTAAAGTTTTAAATTATCTGGCATAGTATGCCTTATTCTTTTTTAATATCTGCAAAAATTACAGTTTCCATCTTGCAATCCACTTCTAATTGTATGTATTCATTTGTGCTTTATCTTTTTATCAGCCTTGCTGATAAAGGGGTCTATCAATTTGTACTATTTGTACAATTTCAAATACTCAACTTTTACCTCACTGGTGTTTGTTTGTTTGTTTTGTTGTATGCTACTTTCTGATTTTATTCTGCTCTTTATTTTTTCTTTTTACTTTTTCTGAGTTTAATTTGCTATTCTTTTTGAAAATTCTTAAAATGGGTACTTAGTAACTTTCGACTCTTCTTTTGTTGCTATCTGTGTTCTAGAGGTATAAATTTTCTTCTGGGTATTGGTGTCTCCACAAAGATTTCATAGTTCTTCATTATTCTTTTCACGTATTTCTAATACTCACTGTCGTTCTTCTTTTTCTGTAAGATTATGTTAGATATATTTTGGAGTTATATTATTATGTACACAAAGACTTGGTTCTTCTATCTTCCAAGTGAGTTAGCAACTTAATCACTTTGAAATGTCACCCCATTTTTTCAAGTAACTCTCCTTTCCATAATGTACTCCGTCTGGTAATAGAGTGGTAGAAATATTTCTTGTAGTGTTTGCATTTGATTTCCTTTTATATCCTTTCATTTTCCAATTTTTATTCTCAATATATTTAAAGTGTGTCTATTATAATCAGCATTAGGCAATATTTGTACTTTATATCAACATATTCCATATTCTATTTTCACCACTGGGTACAGTAGGGTTTACATACTATTTTAATTATTTTTCTTTCTCAACTAATTTTTGTTCTTCATCCCTCTTTCTTACTAATCAAGCGTCTTTATGTTACAGTTAACTTGTAGCTATAAGTGATTTCGTGATTATAAGTGGTATCACTCCTTAGTAACATATGCAGTTTCATTATTTTTTAATTTTTATTTATTATTTGTTTTTATTTTATATATAGAGAGAGAGAGAGCATGAGCAGGGAGGAGGGGCAAAGGGAGAGAGAGAATTTTAAGCAAGCTTCACACCCAGCATGGAGCTCAACGTGGAGCTTGATCTGATGACCCTAACATCATGACCTGAGCCAAAATCAGGAGTCGGACATTCAACCAACTGAGCCACTCAGGCACTTCTTGATTTATTAACTAAAATCTAACATAAATCAGTGCTTTTACTTCATCCTCCCAACATGGACACTATAATCCAATGTTTGTGTTTAGCATCTTCTGGTGGTGTAGTTACCATAAAACACTAAAGCATAGTGGGGTAGGTGTAGATCAAAAGCAACAATTCCATGACTCTGGAAAGCAACCAAAGGAAGACAAAAATTGAGAAGCATTTATTTTTAGAAAGCTAAATGAGAGTTTAGGATAATAATGGGGACGGCAAAGACATCTTATCTGGACCCAATTATTTTCGATGCCCAGTTCCATCAATAACAGGCATAAATCTGCCAACCATCAGATCTGGTACATAATGTGATAAATTACATTTGGGTTGGGAAGGCAAACCCATGGCTTGCCAAGTGAAAAGTCATGAACTCAAGCAGAAATAAACATGAAAACTTCCAGGCAGAAACGTAGTGGGGAGATCCTGGCTATGGGAGAAGAGGAGGGCAAAGATAGGCTCTGCAAACCTCTCTGGCTAAGTGACCCGAACATGTGTGCACGCCCTCAGGAGACCCCGTACAGCCTGGGACAGGGAAAGCAAAGGGAGATGAGACCTTGAATGTGCTCCCAACCGAAACACAGACTAGGCGGAAAATGTACAAACTTGAGGTGTTTAAAGACAACCTTGGCCAAATATTTGGCTGAGTTTTACAGACACCTGGATAACCCTTGTTTGTGTTTAAAAATAAACACAAGACTATAAGTGTAAATACCTTATGCACAGCCATGGAAACAATCAACAAAAAGAAAAGTAACCCATGGAAAGGGAGAAAATATTTGCAAAGCACATATTTGATAAGGGGTTAATATCCAAAATATATAATGAACTCATACAACTCAACACCAAAAAATGCAAATAACTTGATTTAATAATGGGTAAAGGACCTAAATAGACACTTTTCAAAAGAAGAAATGTAAAGACTAACAAGTATAACAAATATAAGGTATCCAGCATCACTAGTCATCAGGAAAATATCAAAACCACAAAGAGATCTCACTGCACACCTGCTACAGTGGCTATAATCAAAATGACAAAAGGTAACAAGTGTTGGCAAGGGTGTAGAGAAAACAAAGCCTTGTACACTGCTGTTGGGAATGCCACTTAGCACAGCTATTATGGAAAACAATATGGATGTTTCGAAAAAAACTGAAAATAGAATGAGTACCATATGGTCCAGTCATCCCACTCCTGGGTATATATCTAAAGGAACTGAAATCAGGATCCCAAAGAGACAGCTACATTCCCATGTTCATTGCACCACTATTCACATTAGCCAAAATACAGAAACAACCTAAATGTTCTCTGATGAATGAATGGATAAAGAAAATATGAGAAATGCATACATATATCCTCATACATACACAGCAGAATGCTACTCTGCCTTAGAGAAAGTAGGAAATTCTGTTATATGCAACCACATGGATAGACCTGGAGGACATTACACTGAGTGAAATAAGCCAGACACAGAGAGAGAAATACTTCCTGATCTCACGTATATGTAGAATCTGAAATTGTGAAATTCACAAAGGCAGAGGAGGATGGTGGTTGCCAGAAGCTAGGGGGAAAGGAATGTTGGTCAAAGGGTACAAATTTTCAGTTATGCAGGATGAGTAAATTTTGAAGATAATAGAAATACTGTATTGTCTGCTTGAAATTTGCTAAGAGGATAAACTAAATCTTCTCACCACACACTCTCACACACACACACACACACACACACACACACACACACAGTGATAACTACGTATAGGCGATGGACACAGTAATCAGTTGGATAGTGGTGATCATTTCACAGTATACATGCGTATTAAAACACCAACTTATATGCATTAAGTATATACAACATTTGTATGGTGATGCTATATCAATAAATTTGTTTTAAAAAATCACTATAATCCTTAGAGCAGCCACTAAAACTAATAATAAAACAATATAGCTAAAAGAAGCAAGAGAGGAAATAAAAGCATACCATAAAGTATCTGCTTAACACACAAGGAAGAACAGAAGAACAAAAAGCATAAGACATAATACGTGCAGGGTAACTACAAAATTGAGGCATGATTCCAGCCAGATGGATAGTTACATTAAGTATGAATAAGCTAAACACTTCGATCCAAGTGCAGAGGCTGTGTGACTGGTTCAAAATCAAGACCTATGACATGCTGCTTACAAGAGACAGTATTTGTATCCAAAGATGCAGGTTGAAAGTGAAGGAATGGAAGATAAATGCTTTGCGCGCCGTAAACATGGGGGAGTTACGGCTTTGCTTGACCATTTTTATTTTATTTGAATTTATGTAGCTTCTTAAGCGATTTTCTGTACAGTGTTGCCCTTCTGCACATTACTCTGTTATTCTAAAAGCAGATGCTCTTCAGAAACGTGTATCTAAAAATACTAATCAAATCGAATCACTCAGTTCTGCTCAAAACTTGCCCACAGCTTCCTACCTCACACTATGTCAAAGACAAAACTTGACAACAGTCTGAGCTGCACACAACGTAAGTGAGGTCTACAAAGCTCTCATGTTACCTTCTGACTGCATGTCCTACCAACACCCGACCGGCCCTTTCCAGGCACGTGCGGGGGCTCCCTTGCCATTCTGCAGACTCCTGCCTTACGTATTTGGCACTGCCGGTATACCCTGCCTACAATGCTACTCACTCACAGCCATGTCCACATTGCACGCTCCCCGTCCTCCTTCACGGGTTCACTTATATACACTTTCCTCAGGGAAGCCTTCTGTGACCACCTTATTTCCAATTACATCTGTGCGCCATTGTACTATCCTCTCTACTCTTCCATAATTTCACCAAAGCAGTTCTTATGTAGCTTAGCAGATACTATGCCATTTTGTACCTTATGTAACCTTCCACCTAAATGAAATGTCCAGAAAGACAAGGGTTTTTATTCTCTCCAGGCCGTTTCAAGATCATTGCACTAAAACAGTGCTGGGTACTTTGTAAATTTCCAATCAATGAAATGAAAGAATGGATTCTGAACAATTCATAAGACAGCTTTTTAAACTAGATGCTTTTTTCAAACATAACACATAGGATATGTTGTATTTTAACAGAACCTTCCTGCTTATTTTCTTACTGAGTCTACTAAACATGCTAATTGAAGTCCTACCAAATTCTACTTTGAAGATGGGCTCACCTGTAGCATGACTTACACTTTAAATAAAATAATGTGAAGAGCAATAAAACCTGAATGGCTGCATTTAAATTTCCTTCTATAATATATATATAAAATACATACATATATATGTATACATATATGTATACACACATATATGAGATATATATATACACACATCATCTATATGATGTGTATATATATTATATATGATAGAAGGAAATTTATATAACATATATAATAAATGTGAATATATATTATATTAATATATAAAACAAATTATACACATATATACATTATACACACACACACATTAGTAGTTTTGGGTTCATAGCAAAATTGAGTAGAAAGCACAGAGGATTCCCACATACCTCTTGCCTACACGTACACCACCTCCCCCACCATCAATATCCCCCACTAGATGGGTCTATGTTACAACTGATGATCATACATTGACACGTCATTACCATCCCAAGCCCATAGGTTACGTTAGAGAGCACCCTTGGCACTATATGTTCTTTGGGTTTGCACAAATGTGTAATGACATGTATCCATCATTATAACATCATACAGAATAGTCTCAGTGCCCTGAAATTCTCGGTGCTCCACCTGTTCATTTCTCCCCTATGCCCTCCAGCCCTGGCAGACAGTGATCTTATTACCGTCACGATAGTTGTGCCTTTTCCAGGAGGTCATATGGCCAGAATCCTATAGCATGTGGAGCCTTTTCAGATTGGCTTCTTTCACTTAGCCATGTCCATTCAAAACTCTTCTACCTCTTCTCATGGCTTGAGAGCTCATTTCTATTTAGCCCTATTCCATTGTTTAGATGGACCACTTTCATTATATGCTTAAACATCCATTATTTATTAGTACTTGTTAGTCATTTAAAACTTTCCAAAATGTTTTTTCACGGTGTCAAGAAGTATGAGGATGCTTCCAAATAGTTGGATGGCCTAACTCTCAGACTTAATCACACAAACAAAGCTAGATGGCCAAGGCACCTGTAATACCTTATATGGAATCAAGCATTCGCTAAATACTTCTGTTTCCCAAGACACTGCTTATCCCAAGGCACTGCATCTGGGCCACTAGAGACAATTTGGTCACTAAGAACGCACTGAATCCATTGGTTGGTTTTCTCCTGTGGGTGGCAGGATACTGGAATATTCTGTTAGGCGGACCAGAGTCATCTCTCAGACATGTTGATTTCCTTCATCAGTTGTCACTCATATTTACCTTTCTAAACTGTTACTCTGAAGTGTCTCTCTCTGCATTGGTTAAATTCTTATAAATGAAATTACCTTCTATTAAATTAAACTCATTTTATGAAAATCTAGATAGTTATCACACGTGCACATATGCATGAAAATATAATTTATAATATCTTCTAAATTTATCTTTCCTTTTTCTTTTTCCCTTCCTCCTCTGAAAGCAGCAAATATATTTTAAGCCGAGTTTGACACAGAAACTCTTTCACATCTGGAATTCTTTTGAAAATCTGTTGATATCTGAATTATTGACAAATTAAATGCTCTTATCCCTTCAGAGTCTCACTTCTGGTGAATCTACCAGGATGATTTTTATTCCAAATAGGCTAAATGAAAGAAATTTATAGATAATGAGGTATCAGCCGACATCTAAATCTCTTGTTTGCCAGGTAACTCTAAAGCTTAGTAAGACAGGTGAATCTACTTTGTTGTTGCTCTTAAGAAGGACTAGACATCTGAAAACTTGTTCTTATTTTTAAAAAAAATGTACTTGCAACAAACTGTTTTCCTACTAGAATGACAAAAGACTATGTGGGTCTAGCAAAGTAGTAATAATTAATTATTATTTTAATTTTTATTTATTATCATTATTTTTCATGTCTTGCCTACCATGCTATGTGCTGAATCTGCTTTTCTTCATCAAAATGGAAGTTATTTGTGGAAGACAAAGTAGATTTATGACAAAGAAAACGTTCTTTAAAACCTGTTACAAGGATGTTTTTATAACAGTTTGTTTCTCCCAGTAGTACTTGGCAGTTGTGTGGAAGTTAAATTAGCTGTGTAGCATGTCTGGGACTTGAATGAGACCATTTTTCATCTCAGGTGTTCATGACTCCCAATTTGGACTCATTCCTTCTCTATTCTATTTTAGGTTCTGATTTCCACTTGAAGTCTGAGCCCTGGGAGAAATGTGTTGTATGGGTATTTAATTTTTCCATTTAGTGGGACAACCAAGGCTGACCAATTTCACTGGGGCATTTTAAGGAAGAGTCCTTGCAAAGGTGGTTGAGGTGTAAACTAAGCAGAAACACTTTTCTGTGCCTTGCCAAGGTAATCCAGCTCATGGAGAACACATAAAAGAAAGACTCATGCCACCAATCAAAGTTCCTCATCACTCACAATTAGCAAGTCAGTAGGAATCTTGAACTCCTTCTTAAAGTAGCAAATGTTGAGTGCTAGCTAATTTTACATACAAATTCTAGCAATATTAACACATGGGTTACTTCAACTTTGAGGCAAATTGTCCTACTTGTAATTTGTATTAATTCTATATCTAGAAGTCTAAAAAGGAGCAAATGACAAGAACATTCTTTAGGACAGTTGATGGCAAAATTTGTAGTTTTCTTCTTACTCTTATTTTTAAGTTGCTCATAAACCAATTAGGACGAACGGAAAGCTCATATTTAAAATGGTTCAAGATTTTCCTTGAAGCAGCAGTTAATCATCTATTCTAGCAAACTGATGGATTTTTTTTAAACTACTAGCATCATATAATTTCAGAGCTGGAATGACATGAGAAATCATTTACTCCTACAACTTAATTTTAATGTTAGAGAAACCAAGAGCCAGAAAATGTGATGACCCAAGATCACACAGTTAATTTATTCCAGGGGTGAGTCTGACCCTTTGAATCTATTCAAACATCCTGAGTGCCTCAAGTGGGAAGCAAGGAGACTTTGCCTTGTCGAAAGTTAAAAAAAAATAAATTGTCATAGGGAATAGAATTCATTTAATACAAGGAAAAATAGTAGGAAATTCTTCATATTAGCCATCAGAGGGGAGAAATTTGGGGTCTAGTTGGTGCTTATTTTATTTTCCCTGGGCAGTAGACAGAGGCAAAACAAGAGTGACAGTCCTATAAGGGTAACTAGCAAACATTTGAACTTGCAGAGTTCTACATGGTTTTCAGAGCTCTAATGATGCTATTATTTATCCGAGTCTCAAAGGCCCCCTGGGAGATGCAAGAGTGGGTACTGAGTGGGCACTGGGACCCTCTGGCAGGCAGGTAAGAAAGCCAGTGGCCCAGAGTCACCGAGGAGTGACTCCACGGTCCCGCAGAGGAGAACCTGGGGTCTCAGGGCTGTCCGGGGCCCCCTCACACCCACCAACCAACCGCACTAGGAAGTGCACGAGGTCAGAGACTGAACATCCTGTGCTGAGAATCAGAGCACAATATTTGTTGTTTCGCCTGCAAACGAGACAGGGTATTTGATGGAGTACATCCGTCCCAGTGTACACATACAAGGAAAGAAACTAACATCACATGTTTGAGAGAGAATGAGACTTATTCATGTGCATTTTCCTCCTTGTATTTTCCTCCTTGTATCAGGTGTGTCTGTGAATGAGTGATTCACACACACACACTAACACATGCACACATACTCTGTGTGTGTGTGTGTGCAAATAAAAACACGGGTCATTGTCTCAGGAGAGCTTTAATTCACTTTTCTCTGAGCTCACCTGATGTCTGCCTTGTGAATGGCAAATTGAACATAATCCTGTCATGCCTGATACAGGAAAGACATTAGGATTCGAAGCCAACGGCCAAGAAAGAATTCTTGAGATATCTTCAGTGCAAAAAGGTGATTTTATTAAAGCACGGGGACAGGACCCATGGGCAGAAAGAGCTGCACTGGGGTCATGAGAAGCAGCCCATTATATACTTCCAAGTTGGGACGGGCCAGGGATCGCATTAAGTCTCCAGGGAATTTTGGAAGCAAAGTTTCCAGGACCTTGAGGGGACTAGCTATTGTTAGGAAAAGGTCATGTATTACTGTCTAATAAAACCTTAGTCATGAGGCCCTTCAGATGTGTATCTGTGGGCCATATGCTTGGGGGATGATTGCCAACATGTATCTTGGGGGGTTTATAGATAAAGGAAGTTTCCAAAGGAATTTTTATATGTTAAAGTAGACTTATAGGATCCTGGTTGGGGGAGTGGTTTAGGCTAGGATTGCCTTTTGCCCACAGCAAAGTGCCACTCAAGGCAGTGGAGTCCCTAGAGGAATGTCATTCTGCCTGTTTTAAGGACTTGTCAGTGGGCTGTAAGGATATTTAATAATTTTATCTTCTGCCTTTGTTTCCCGAATCAGTGGCCACTCCCTCATCCCCTTTGCCACACCCACAATTTGTTTCTCATCTCAGACGAGCAGATCTGAAAGCACAGGAGTAGATCTGTAGAACCATGCCCTTATTGGCAGTGCTTTTCCTGGTCATGCCCTTAACCAGCCTCTCCCTCCCATACTTCTCTTTTTTCTTTCGCTGGAGGTGATATTAAAGGGGGTGCCTTGGGCCATCGGTGGGGGTTACCAAGTTTTTCTGGGTATCTTCCGGGTATCTCCCATGTGTTAATGGGAGCTGTTACATGTTAATGAACTGTTTTCCTCTTGTTCTATTACAGGGGGTTTCAGCCAAGAAAGGATAGGCAAGGGCAGAGGGAACGTTCTTTTTCCTCCCCTACAGTAAACTATCCATTCCCTGCACTTGACTGCTAGAAAAGCTTGTGACCTTCTTTTAACACACTCACACAGACATGTACACACACTCACATTCACACACACAAATACACAATCGTGCTTTAAACAGTGTCCTTCAGGTTTTGAGATGGAGTATACAAGATAAATTCTTTCTTCTAAGAGTTTTTTCACTTCTCACTTTTCACAGATCCTGGGGACTGTCAAAACAGTTCTTACATACAGTAACCCCCTCATGGTATTTTCTGGTCAAATTATCTTCTCTTTTCAAGAATCCTCATAAATGAGGTATTTTAAGGAAATTCAACCTATTCCCTTCATCTGGAATTAGTGGCCCATTAGTGAGTTAATCAGTCACTAAAGTCAGCTGATTCCACCCCTATTGGCAGAAATCGTGACATTGTTTTAAGATCTCTCCTGGGCTTGCAGACACGTACATTAGAAACTAAAGTTTCTAATTCATGAGACAATTACCCATTCCTCTAGGGCCCTATGGTGTTAAGGTGCTATTCCAATAGGCCCACTCCCTCTGTTTTTCATTAGTGTTATGAAAACAGCTTGTTATCTTTTGGCATGGGAATTTCCCCTAAGCACCTAATAACTCACTGAGCACTTAATCTCATTCTGTGGCTGTTGTTTATATGGGAAAACTTGGCAAAGATTTCCGTATTAAGTAACACTTCATCACTAACATGTATATACATACACATTCCGTGTCCTAAATAACTCTGAGCCTACCTGCCCGTTGTATTCCCCACACTGACATGCATAGTCACTGTGTCAACCCCATTGTATCTGGCCCCACACGTCACTAGTAGAAGCCATGAGAACCAGCTAAGGTGGGCTCCATACAGCTAGAGGCAAAACAATACAGTTTTTCTCCTGCAGATACACTGGTCCAGGCTCAAAGAGATCGTCAAGCCTTACCTGTGGCCCAACACCATGCAAATATCCACATCCAACTGAGTCCAGAATCTGGACATCAAATACCCCTGCCATACATATTGAGAGGTATTTTTTTTTTACTTATCTATCGGATTTTTGAGTGGCTAGTGTTTCTTCCTGCCCCCCTGACTCCTGTACCTAAAAAGAATTCAGTACACATTTCAATCTGAATTTCACAGTATGATGCTATGTGTAGCTATTAGTAAGAAGATAGAAATATTAGGAACTATCTTATGAATGGTGGTTGAAGTGGTAACTGAACAGGGATTAGTTCTTTCCTTTCTCCTGCCTTATTTCTGTCCTTCCTCCCTCCCTTCTCCTCTCTCCAAAAGCACAGCTCCTGCTACAGGACAAACAGTGGGGAATATGCTCTTAGACGGCAACCAAGTCAACAAGATCCGTTCCCTTCTGAGGGCTCAGAGTAGGAATCCAGATAATGTAGGTGCGTGGTCCGAAGGTGGGGAACCTGAGAAAGCTGACTGAGATATGTACGATGATGGTCAATAACAATCCAGAGACCAGAAGAAAACAAAGAAATGAATGGTAAGAATGTCAGGCGGCAGTTAGAGAAATGAGCTATCCATCCCTGGAAAGACATGGAAGCGCGTTTATTGTGTAATGCTGAGTGAAAGAAGCCAGTGTGAAAAACTACATCTGTAGGATCCCAACCTGGAAAAGACGAAACTATGAACACAGTAAAGGGATCAGTGGTTGCGAGTGCTTGAGGTTGGGGGAGGACGAAGAGGTGGAGCCCAGAGGACTTTCAGGGCAGTGAAAGCACTCGGTGGGATACTGAACGGATGGACCCACGTCCTTATACATTTGTCCAAACCCACAGAGTGTGCGACACCAAGAGAGAGCTATGGGCTCTGGGTGATGGTGTCCGCGATAGGTTCAGCAAGTGCAACAAAGTCCCGCTCTGGGAGGGTGTTGATTAAGGAGGAGGTTAGGCACGTGTTGGGGGTGGTAAATGGGTAACCTCTGCACCTTCCCCTCAATTTTGCTATCAAGTTCCAAGCTCCAGCTCAGCCTTTGCTTCTTCAAGTGGCAAAGTCCTCACCAGCCTAGAAAGGTCCCTCCAGCCATGTGCCTCCCTCGGATTCTGCCTGTTTGCCAGATGGGGACTGTGTCCCAGGAGCCTTGCTGCTCCCTCCACCCTCATCCATCACACAGGCTCAGGGGAGGAGGGCGGGCGGGGAGATGCGTCTGCCGCTGAGGGGGGTCCACCCTCAGGCCGAGTCTGACAGAACTGGGTCTGGGAAGACTCCTCAGATGCCTCCCACCAGCAGGAGCACGGAGTTTCTCCCGCTTTAAGAAAGGGCAGGTGAGGGTACCACTAACTGAACACAGGACGGCCACTCTAGTGGACAGTCCGCAAACCTCCCCACCTGAGGGAACAGCTAGGGTGATGACGCAGGCTCAGAAGACCCTGTCTGTGGCTCGGTTGCTGGACTCGAGTTCAGGAGAGGACACTGACTGTCACCACACAGGATAATACACGGAAGCACCATAAATTCTCTAAACAGCACTTTTTCCTCACAGATTCCACTACATGTGACAACCATTAATTTCTTCCAGAACTACCTCGCTTGGGAAGATGGGTATTCTCCTCATTTTGAAATTTTAAATGAAAGATACAGAGTCCAGAGATGGTGGCGCAATCTGCCTGTGGTCTCACGGGAAAGCAATAGAGCTCTGGAAGCTGCATGACTGGGAGCCGACGTTTAATATTTAGGTGTGAAAACCTCAAGATTTCTTATTCTCTTTCAAATCACAGATTATTTTTGGTCAGGTTCCTGCTCAGGCTTGAAAGGAAGCCTAACAAAGGGCCAGTTTGCCTCCTGGATCTTACAGCTCAGACAGACCTGAGGGCAGGACTCAGAAACCATGGTCTGACCTCGCTCCTTCACCCAATGTCTCCTCCACCTTCCCTTCACCTCTGTTGAACACGTTAGCAGGACAGAAACTTCCTCAAAACTGTACTGTAGCAGGGTCTCTTCTGTCCGGACGCCGGTGAGCTGGACTGGAGTGCCCGTGGAAACAGGAGGGAACCACTTGGCTTCTCCCTCCTCACTGACTCCAAACGGTGCAGTGTGCCGCCTTCTCACCACTGGCCATATGCAAATAACCAGCCTAATGGTCTCTGTACCTGAGTCTTCACCGAGTGTCAGGCCATTTTCACGTACATTGCCCCCATCCCATGAGAGCTCGGGAATATTATCCCCATTTCACAGATGAGGTGACTGAGTCACAGAGAGTTTCAGTGACTGGTCTACCATACTCAAAAAGCAGTGGCAGAATCTCATAAGGTTACTATACTCCTCTCTCTCTTTCTCTTTTTTCAGTTTACCTATAAAAGATTTAATCACACAAACCTAGGACTTCTAAAACTAAGGGACCGGAGGGCAACATTTGTCTCTTTTAAACCTCACAAGTGTCATAATTCTATGTCATATTATAAAAGTTTCATCATAAAACATGTTCTCTGTAATATTTCAAGTAATAGAGCAGCACATGATATAATTTGTGGAAAGATTATTATTTCCATTTTTAGAGATGAAAAAACTAATTTTTTTTTTTTTTTACCAATTCACATTTTTAGCAAGGAAAGGAACTGGCTCTAATATGTACTTCTGGTATGGAAATCTCCATATCCACCTTGCTCTGATTTTTCTTCACCTTGCTTCACCTCTTCACCTTGCTCTGATTTTTCCACATTGCCTCCTCTACTTATGGGTCAACCAGATGTCTCTGTTTTGCCTTCTTTGTGCTTTCCGGTGTCACATTTGAGGAGATGGAGGTACCAAGGACAGAACAGGGGAGAAGTGCAAAAACTTCCAAGCTGTGACTTCTCTGCCACCCTGCCTTTTTGACCCCTCTTTTCCATATCTGTTCCCTCTTCTGCCTTCTCCCATGCTGTGGATATGAAGATTGTCCAATATCCTTTTCTTTTTCCCTCCCATCTACAGCTTCTCCCTAATTATGTCATCCATTACTCTGGCATCAACCAACAATGCTCATGTCAATCCAGAAGACTTCCCGTATCTAATCCAAATAAGATGATGTCCTATGTTTAAAGCCATACTCACTGCCACATAACTATTATATGTCTAACCTCATTTTATTTCTTAAAATGCTACTGTCATTCATCTAAATATTTAAGGAATTAAGAAAATTTCCTTTGTGTTCTCCTTGATTTATTCCCCCATTGTTAAGTCTTGTTCTAAAGTGGTTCTAACACATACATGGCGGGTTATGAATTTGCTGCTTATTTTAATAGGAACAAAACTGCTTGGTATCACTTCCTTTTCATCTTTGTATTAAGAGAAGATGGTACAATTCTTTGCCTCACTGCCAATAAAGATGGAGATTATTCTTTTCCTGGTTTGAAGAAAATATGTATCCAAAAATATGAATCAGTTCTAGCTTATAATTTTCTGTCTTCCAGGACATAAGTAGGATGACTACATACTCTAGTTTGGCTGGACAGTCCCATTTATGCTTTTGTATATAGTGTAATTCTCAATAGCTTTCTTGGTCATTTCTAAAAATGTCCTAGCTGGGTCTTTATTTTTTTTATTATTTTTTTAAAGATTTTATTTATTTATTTGATAGAGAGAGAGAGATCACAAGCAGGCAGAGAGGCAGGCAGGGAGAGAGGGGGGAGCAGGCTCCCTGCTGAGCAGAGAGCCCGATGTGGGGCTCGATCCCAGGACCCTGAGATCATGACCTGAGCCAAAGGCAGAGGCTTTAACCCACTGAGCCACCCAGGCGCCCCAACTAGCTGGGTCTAATCGCATGCTTATCCTGGTCATAGTGGTCTTTTGAAAAGGAGAAAGGGAAGAGGGTTTGATTGGGCAGATGTAGGGACGGAGTAGAGTAAGAACCTCAGACAGGTTCTTAGGTGGGTTCTGTGTGGCATCGAGTCCACATTAGCCTCCATGCTCTTCCTCCGCCTGATTCTCACTGCATCTGATTTGCCTGAGAAGCTTTGTGCTTAGTGGCTCCTTAAACTGAAATGTTCTTTCTCCTTATGTATGCATGCCTGCATTTCATTTCAGGCCTTGCTTAAAAATTAGCTTGTCAGAGAGCCTATCCGTGGCCATCCTATATTAAGGTGGACCCTGTTTCCATCCATCTCTATTTATGCTGCTTAAGCTCTTAATAAAATCTATTCCTACAAGACATGTCATATGTGCCTATTTCTATTGTCTCTATACCGGCTGTATCTCTGCATTAGAATCGAAACTTAATGAGAAAAGGGAATTTGTCTGTTTTGCTTACTGCTGTAACCTCGGTGCCTACCACAGTGCTTGGCACTTCACGAACGCTCAATAAATATTTGTTGAATGAAGAAACTCATTCATCTTGCATAACCGATGTCAGATTAATCCCCCAAATGCGCATATCCTGCACCAACCCTCTTCTGCTTCAGCACTTTATCGGCTCCCCATTGAAGATGAGTTGAGTCGAAAGAATCTTTACCTGATATTTCAAAGGCTGTAGGGAAATGGGAGGGGAAGGGAGTCACCAGTGTTTGTAAATGCAATATTAGGTTATATATAAGAAAGTAATTTACACACGAAGAAGATCTAGTTGAGAGACTTCTGTAACTTAGAAATATAGTTAGTATAGGAACCTGGGTCCAAACCCAGAAAAATACCATGCAGTAATAATGATAACAACTATAACCAAAAAAAAAAAAAGGAAACTTATCTGGTCTCCTGTCAGAAGGCCCTGGAAAACAAACCCACTCGTAAAGATGACTTGCTCAATTTGAGGCATGTTAGGAACACTACTGACAAAAAAAGGATACTATCTCAGTAGAACCCTGGGAATCACATCACCCTAACATGCAGCAGCAACACGGGGTCTCCTCCTCTTCTCTAGAGAAAAATTAGGAATACAGAAGAGCTATTTTCAAAGACTGTCTGATGAGTCACCATATACTGAAAGAATGTTTGTGCAACACAAGAGAACATAAAAAACACCAAATGTTTTAAACAACAGAGAGGTGATTTCTAACAATATGAGAAAAATCTCTCTAAATACTGGAGTTGAAAAAGGAGAAAGAGCCTTTTTTTAAAAAAAGATTTCATTTATTTGAGAAAGAGAGAGAGCACAAGGCAGGCAAGGGGTGGGGGGCAGAGGGAGAAGCAGACTCCCCCCCGAGCGGGGAGCCCGATGGACATGGAACTTAATCCCAGGACCCTGGGATCATGACCTGAGCCGAAGGCAGACACTTAACTGACTGAGCCACCTGGGTGCCCCTACAGAGACTTTTTACACATTTACACATTTCAAAACATCATTAATTGGAATACCGGGAGGGGATGCAGAACGTGGCAAAATACTGAACGGTAGTACAAATGTATAAAATAATCTAACTTAAAGAGGTGGCAAAAGGGTGCTGAGCTAAACTGCTTCAGAAATGAGTGGCATCCATAAGAACAAAGGCGGAAGGAGGAAGAAGTTGTACAGAAGCACCGTGCTTGAGCTGCTCAAGTTGTTCCCTGTGGGGTGCGGGCTAACACTTCGGGTACTCTGTTCATGCATCCTGGAACTGAATGATTAAACACAAACTCATGTTTAGCTTAAGACATATTCTCATGTTTATGCATATATGTTTATAGATATGTGTATGTACTTGGATGAGTAGACACACGTCTATTTCCCTGCTCTGTCAGTCGAACGGGGCTGGTGGTAATGACAGAGCCCAGTAGCAACGAGTACCCATAGCAGCCCGATCTCGGTATATAATGTCATCCTCAGACACAAGGAACCAAGGCTCCCTGGAGAAATGACTAATTCTGGGACTGAGGTAAAAAATAGACAAGATTATCCTTAGCATCCTATGTTGCCAGAAAGTAAAATAAAAACAAGCAAAAACCCCACACAAACCCATAAACACAATGATATAGGGAAAGAGGAGCCAACTTCCAATGAAAGAGCTTCTAATGACCAAAGCTGCAACGATCTGAACAATCATATGAAGCAGTATTGGACTACACACAGTCTATAAAATAAGTATCCATGACTGCGTATAGAAATAGGTGATTGATCGATTGATCGTTCGACAGATAATGGATAGACAGATAGGTCGAGGAGAATCGACCATCTCTTTGGTAGCAGATTTCAAGAGATGGTTATGTATCCCTCAAGGGGACACAGTGTAGCTCCCCATTCCTCAAGGGTGGGCTGTGTGTACTGACTTCCTTCTAAAGGGTACGGAGTGGGAAGGCAGGAGGAGAGCAATTCCATGGCGGAAAATCCTGACGAATGCTACATCAGCCAGGCAATCGTGTCGGCACCATCAGTGATGTCATGTTGGTAACACAGATCCTTGAAGTGACATGATGAAACAGTACTCTGCTTGTGTGTTCCTCCCCCAAAACCAAAACCCCTGTAAAATCATGAGAAAAATGTTAGATAAGTCTCAAGAGAGAAACATTCCACAAAGTACATGACCAGTGGTCCTCAAAACTGTCAAGGTCACCAAAAACAAGCAGAGTCTGACACAGTGTCAGAGCCAAGGGGAGGCTAGGGACACATGATGACTACAGGTACATAATATCCTGGAACAGGAAAAGAATACCGCGTAAACTCTAAGGCAATCTGAGTAAGTGTGGATTTGGGTTTAGCCCAATGCATCAGTGCTGGTTCAGCTGTAACAAGTACCCCATTCTAATGTCAGATGCTAATAATAGGACACCACCTGGGGTTTGCACTGAGGATGGACTGAACCACCAAGGGCTGTGGAAAATGAGTGTGGCGGGATCAGGAGAACAGGGCGTCCCCTGGTTCCCAATGGAAGACAGGATATTGCCTTATTTGAGTAATTCCACAGCTGGCAGGGAACTCAACCCCACTACTCAGAGAGAAGCAGGAACTTCATTTGGTCCATTTAATAAGCAAGGTTGTTTGGCTAGGGGACTTTATTTGCAGGAATTTGGGGGGAGGAGAACTTGGGAGTTCAGCCATTCGACCCCCTCCTAGCTTCAAATATCAAAACTGCACCTAACCTTAATTTCGGTCTTACAGCCCAGTGAGGTGTGTGTCGCTTCTCTGTACTATCTTCACAATTCTTACATTAAATGTCATTAGAACAATAATGAGCTCTAATGACCAAGGGGAGCCCCAGTATTAGAAAAGTTCAGGGAGAGAGAACGTCTGATGTGCAGCTACGGCTGAATGAGAACTTTAAGTTCCCGTGGAACTTGCAGGTGTAACTGAGTGTATGAGGGCTACATGATTAATCTCGTAATATTACCTACCTGCAGGGACACACAGTTCCATTATTGTGTAAGAGCCCAGGCTCTGGGTCAGAATGAACATTTTTAGATTCTGCTAGGTCAGGTGTAAGCTGGGTGCTCTTGTCAGTTTCTTCATGTTCCCTCATCCAGCTCAATGGATATAATAACTCCCTGTACTCAATGCGCATAATAGCAGTATCAATGTGAATGGTTTTAATAAATATTAAATAAGGTGATGCTCAGATGACTGTCTCTCTCCCTATCTATCTACACATCTTTCTTCTATTCAGGCTGTCTCCTTATTTAAAAATACTCATATCTTTATAATAACTTTGGAATCGCTCAATCTAACTCAACGTAATTTTACGTATACCGGCATTGCTTTACCTGCCTGGGCTAACTCCTGTCAGTGTTTTAAAATAACTACCCTACACTTTCCCATCCCCATATACTTTTACTAACATCATCTTCTTCATTTTATCTGCAGTTGTGATGTTTCAAACCCCACTTCTGATGCCACCTCGATAATAAATAATACATAATTTCTTGTTATTTCCAGTGACAACTGATCATTCCCTCATCCAAATTAGTTTAGCCCTCTGCTTTCACAATTCTTAATGTACCCACCACATTCCATCTTGTGTTATAGTTATACGTGTGTTTTTATTTCAACTATGAGATGACAGAGGATAAGGCAGAATCTCTGCATTTTTCACCCAATTTTCTTTCATATCACTTGGCAAACTTTGGGTTCTGCCTTCATAATAGGCACTCAGTAAATATGTATGAGTTAATGAAGACAGTTATACTTCAAAATACTTTGACTTCATATGGTCAATATCTCTGCAAATACCATTTGGATATTTGTGAATTCTTGAGCTGATAGATACTTAAAATGCAATTACTGTCAATTTGGCTCTAAGCCTCATTGCTGCAAGATCAAGACTCACAAGCAACATATGCCTACCAATGATTAGCTGTCAAATTCAAGCAAAAATTACAGCAGAGTGCAAGCAAGACAAACCATTTGGAAAATATAATTTTGGCTTTGTAGCTTTTTCTGTTTACTGTGTCTCGCTGGGTCATTGTCAATTGGCGCCAACTATGAGACAGTTCTTGAAGGAACCTACCAAGCAGAAAATCTATATATTTTAATATGTTTCTCCTCGCCCTGGGGTGGCAGTCATTTAGCTGCAACAACATCGATTCACAAAACCCATGCTAGTTATTTCTCTAGCTTTGACTCAGCGCTCGATTGTGTCCCATTCCCTTTTGGAATTGGGTCAAAAGGGAAGATCAACGTCACCAGCAGTTTTCAGATGCTTTGAAATATACTAATAATTCATAATGTTATTAATTTCTGAAACAACAGCCCCTCATACTTCTGAAAATAAAATCATTAGAAGTATTCTTTCCATCAAATGAGCTCATGAAGAGTGGAATATGTTTCCTGTATAGATGTGTTAGGTTTATGGTTATAGAAAGATTTTCTATCACAAAGGTATAGCCTGAGCCACCATCATAGAAAATGCAAGCAAATTGTGAAATATACATATTTTTACTGTCATTAACAGATGACCTGGATGGTCTTTGAGATATGACATTGACCAAAAAATATAAAAAATGTTACTGATAGTGGTGTCTGGGTGGCTCAGTGGGTTAAAGCCTCTGCCTTCGGCTCAGGTCATGATCTCAGGGTCCTGGGATCGAGCCCCGCATCGGGCTCTCTGCTCAGCAGGGAGCCTTCTTCCTCCTCTCTCTCTGCCTGCCTCTCTGCCTACTTGTGATCTCTCTCTCTATCTCTGTCAAATAAATAAAAAATCTTTTAAAAAAATAAAATAAAGAGAAAATATTTATGCAATATATGACTCTATAGTATCCTTATTTTTGTACTTTTACGTCTGTATTAAAGCTAATCATTTCTAAAACATATATTAAATTTCCATTACGGTATTTTCTATAATCGTCTTCCAACTCTGATTCCTATGCAGAGGCACAGCTCATGTGTTGGGAATTTGAGGGATCATTCCATCCAGTCTACTCACTTAATTATATGCAGTTATACCCTTAGAAATAAACTGACCTGCTCAAGGTCAAACTGCACTACTGATTTAGGATACTGGACCCCTTACAAGAAAATGGCAGAAGTAGGAAAAGAGCATCTCAGCAGCCAAAATAATGATGAAAATAGCCTCATACTAAAGTCTGTAGACTTTCAAGTAGAATTTCAAACATTTGGGTCCTTACGTTTCTGAGTCTAAAGAAGACGGGAAGAATGGGCATCTGGGTGGCTCAGTCAGTGAAGTGTCTGCCTTCGGCTCAGGTCATGATCCCAGGGTCCTGGGATCAAGTCCCACGTCAGGCTCCCTGCTCAAGGGAAGCCAGACTCTCTCTCTGCCTCTCTCCCTATCTCTCATGAATAAATAAAATCTTAAAAAAAAAAAAGAAGAAGAAGAAGAAGAAGAAAGGAAGAAGGAAGAAGGAGGAAGAAGGAAGAAGACGACGACGACGATGATGATGACGACGACGACGAGGACGACTGGAAGAAGCAAGTTTGACTTCTGGAGCATGAGGGATGCAGGCAGCAGAGACCAGAGAGCAGAAAGAAATGAGGTCTGACTGCACAGGAGACCAAATAGTGTAAAAGAGACACAAAGATGTTCTCAAAAACCCGTTATTCTGGCTTCGTACAATGGCAACGCAAATCATCCCGGACACTTTCTCAGCTCCTAGAGAGATGTGCACGTGCGACTCCGTGCAATAAAAACGGACTTAGGTGTCAGAGATGCAGAAAAAGAGACACTGTGTTTGTGCTTATAGAGAGTGGAAGGTGTGCGTGCCAGACAATGGCCGATTTCCATCCATAATAGGGCATATAAAATAGATGTCCTGATAGGATAACTTTCCGTTTAGATGGACTCTACATCATCCCCTGACAAAGCTGGTCAAATAAGACAATAATATATCACATGCACACCTTCTGAAGATTAAGAAAATGAGCAACAAAAAGAGAAAAGCAAAACTTAATATTCCCAGAGCACTGAACATGCAAGTCCTGTGTGGGTGTGTTTGCGTGTGTGTGTACATGTGTGTGTGCAGGAGACAGAGAAAGAGAGGGGAACTGGAGGTCAGATGAATTTTAATCACTGATGTATTTCACCCACTGGATGCCGGTACCCATTTAGTCTGATCGGAAAAGATTAACTTAAGTCTGCAAAGGGGACCAGACGGAGGACAAACAGAGGCAATATACTTTCCACTATTTTATTAATCCACCTGCACTGCTTTGCTTATCTACCTTTCACCTTCCTCTGGAGCTTCACTGGATCTTGCCTGACTTTCCAAAGAAGTAATTCCTGCATCTCCTTGGAGCTCAGATCCCTGAGTTGATTTGGAAGATCTATGACAGAAGAAGTCAGTGTCTCTATTCCCCCCACATTCCTCCAAAAAATCCAAAAACTATACTGCAAGGGAAGGGAGGAGGAGGAAAGAACAGGGAGATGAACAAATTCAGGTATGTTGGGAGATTAGTTGAAAAGCCTCAACAACGAACAGTGTAGAAGGCGGAATGGGGGCAGGGGGCTTGGGGGGAAGATAATCAGGATGTTTGAAGGACCCACAGAAGCTCATTTTAAAGAACAAGACTCCACAAATTTATCTTAGAAACGCACATCTTCCCACCGGTGACAAAAATAGTCTTTCTACTTTGTCTACTTATTTATTCTCATGCATATAATGATATCTTATACAAGTAAAGGTAGTTTCTTTTAAAATTTATAAAGAGAAAAAATATAGCTGTTAAAAACTTAAAAACCTGGCATTTGTGTTTTTTTTCCTAGCTAGAATGATATTGTAAAACATAAAAAATAAAAATGCTTGAGTATACGGAAATACCTGAGCCATAAAAATAAATTATTACGAAGACTGGAGTTCCACACGTAAATGGCATTGTTGCTAATTTCATAAGCCGGTGTTTTAACTGTGTTAAACTTTACTTTTAGTGGGTAATTTAATTGTGCAAAGATTTTGTTT
>CM052800.1:175304743-175358919 GCA_028533885.1 Nasua narica | reverse complement strand
CCCATCCCCTCACTCCCCTCCCCTCCAGCAAGCCTTGGTTTGCTTCCTAGAGTTAAGTCTCTTATGGTTTGTCTCCCTCCCTGATTTCATCTTGTTTTATTTTTTCCCTCTCTTCCCCTGCGATCCTCTGTTGTGTTTCTTCAATGCCACATCTGAGTGCGGTCATATGATAACTGTCTTTCTCTGACCAGAGGCAGAGATTTCTAAGGCATCCGTACCCCTTGCTAGCCCTGCACACAGGTGCACACACACACATTAATATACACCCTTTGCAGCACATGATAACTTGCCCATAGCATCTCTTCTCACCTAGGGAATGAAAATCAAGTCTTAGTCATGGTTCATAGACTGTGAAATTTAAAATCACAGACCTTTCTCTGCTCTTTCAGCCAACCTGGGAATCCACGGACCCCTCTCAGGAGGGCCCTTGTGCACGTCGGTGAGCAAGCCTGACCTCCCGGAGGCCATTATGTTGCCTGTGGGAATCTGTTCTTCCTTTTTATAAGATTAACAGTTACTTCTTCTTGACTAAAAATAAACAGTTAAATCAGAGGTATGAGCGAAGTCACTTTCTCTCAAAGGAGACATATAAAGAGAGAGGGAGAAAAGTAAAGAAAGGTGCATCCAAATTAGTCACAATAAATTCCTTCCCTCAATATCTCCATAGATCTGACTGCTTTCAAAACTATGGTAAGAGTAATAGAGGTCTTCCCTGAAAATCATTATAAGAAAAAATTAAAATATGACTAAAGCGCATTTTTAGCATTTTTGTAACAAATATGCTACATTTTGTAACAAATATTTATTGACCTTTTGACTCAAGGAAAAACTCAAGATTTATTTTTCACTTGAGAAAAGTTCTGACCTTAATAACCTCAATTGATATGCCCCCTTTGGTATAAATGCAAGTAGATATTTATCTCCCAATCAGCCAACAGCAATTTTTCTGTAAGTATATCAAATAGGTTTTTCTGTATTAATTTGCTATTTTTTATTTTAAATGATATTTCTAATTCTTGAAATTTATTAATCTAAAAACTGCTTGTATTTACTTTCACCTGACTTTTCAGTAAAAGCTTTTCAGGCTAATCACTGTTAATATGTTCGGTTAATTAAATTCATTTGCACCTTTCAAAATGAGAGACTTCGTTTCTAAATATTCAGAAATAACTAATTTTCATAATAACTCATGAAAAATCTTAAGAAATTTTCTAAGAATAAATGAGTACAATTTATGTCAAATTGGAACACATCACGGCATCTTCAACCTAAGACAGAATTCAATCAAGGAAAATGATTTAGTGACACATGAAAGTATTATACGCTCAGGTAAGAGGGCTTCATCAATGATTTTTGGTGTGTTTTTTATTGTGAACCCTGAATGATATAACAGAGTCCTGATGCTGAGCCTAACGCCTGAGTCTACAGAAATTTAATTTTCTGATTCTACGGAAAAAAAGACATATTCAGAAATATCCCATTCTATAAAGATAAGGCCTAAGGTAAAACGCAATTTTTAACATTTTGGTTCAAGTCTAGCTTCCGGATCGGCTCAATTACGAGTTTCTTGCATTCTCCTTTGGTCTGTCATGCCCACCACATGTTGAGAAGTTCACGAATCACCCTCTAGTCCACAACACAGGATGCTCTTTTGTACCCTCCAGACCCTGTCAGAGAAAAATAGATGTGCGCCGCTGTCTAAATCCGAGGTCAAGTACCTGTGGAAAAGTGATATTTATTCCTCCAGAAAGCTAGAGTCCAACGCAACTATCAGTAATGAGAAAAGGTCCCCTCCTTGCTGTGTGCTGGGACAGGCACTAGGCATGTCTACCCACTGAGCTCAAGAAACCGACTGGTATTGCAGCGGAACTAGGCATTAATTTCAGTTGCCCCTTGGTAAGGTACGTTTGCATACCCACAGGGGGCTGGCTAGGCTTTGACCCCACATGCCCGGGGGGCATGTTCTCAGACTAACTTGTCTTCATCAGCTGACACCTTCCTCTCATTCTTTCTCACGTGCATACGGGCACACCCCCACATTTTCACGCCATGCTATTTACACAGAGCTGGGTGAAACTTAGAAAACTATTCATATGAAACTGGCCGTTACATTTATTGTTTTTCAATAACTTCTTATTAACCCGGCAAATAGAAGCAAAATACTACAAATCACCCTATCCTACTGATTTAAGTAAATTCTTGATTTTTCATGCTGGCTCAATCGTGGTGAAGGCATTGGAGAACACTGGGTTGAGTTCAGCTTTCCTAGCCTTCCCAAGGACATCTGATGTCACACAAGTCCCTCAGGCCACCTTTAGGGGACATTGCTAATCACCTGCTGCTTCATCCATGAACAGAGCTTCTGGTTCCTCCTGTGTCGGATTGACGATTAATTGGCAAACAGACTGCTCTTTGACGATTTAGCATTGACCACATTTCATTTTTTATTCTTTTTTAGATGTATGTATTAATGACAGTGACCTCAAAACACTTTCAAATTGTTAAGGGTGCAAACATTAAAAAGCACAGATGAGAGAATAAAAAGAAATGCCTCCATATACTCAACCAAGGAACACGCTTTCTTTTAAGACCACTTACGGAATCACAGTACTTCAGAGAATAAAGGACCAACAATGTCACCCAAACTCACCACCTCTCTGTTGAAGGTTCATACTTTTCCTGTAACCCCAAAACTTCTACATGACAATTACGGTAAAATATTTATTACCTATGGGCAAAACAGGGAGTCAAATGATCTGAAAGGTGAAAGCATTAAAACCCTCATGCTGTTGCTGTTCTGTGCATTGTTAACAAAGCGCTTGAAAGTAAAACAAAGAAAGAAACCAACGAAATGGAAAAACATAAGAATCAATATCACTTTCAAATGCAACATTGACTTTGATGTGCATTCAGCGTTGTGATAATGACCTGAACAATACAGGTGAACTTACCTCGAGAGGACGCAGTGGAGACAAGTCCTGACTACCGACCGAGTGCCAGAGAAGAGACAAAGGGCTCACTACACAGCAAAGCCAACTTAACTGCCTCTCATTTTTTATTGATTGTTCTACTTTCAGCATTTTATACCACTTAGCTAGTACATGGCTAATTATTTTCCGATGGCTTCGGAACGTATGATGATTTATTTTCAGAGAATGCCGATGCATGGTGTGTGTCTTAAATGTAATGTCTTTAGAGTTGATAAGGGAGCATATTTATTCAAAGGTCTAGAGGTTTATAGTCACTCAGCTTCTAATTATCCAAGAATGGATCTTGTGCAATATGCATCGACCATCTCTCCCCACTGAGGTGAGACTAGACAATGGTCCAAACTATGTGCCTTTGAACTACATGATGATATGACTTTGAAGTTAAAAACAAAAAACATTCTCCGATGGTATCAATAAAATGCAATGCCTTTTCCTACACTGCCCCAGTGCAGCCATCAGTTTCCTGTGTCTGTTTTTCATGACTTTCTTTCTCTGATGTGAATGTGCTAGAGGGCTTTTTAACACAAGCTTGCCACTAGTACTATTTATAGTGATCTAGAAAAACATAGAAAGCACTATTTGCAGTTGTTTGCTCATCACTGAGATTCTGAGTGCACATCCTCTTCCAGACTCTGACCTCAAAGATCAGCATGTGGGACTCAATCCATTTTATTCACCAGGTGCTTATAGTGCAAATATTCTACTCCAAGAGTATTAATTATATATATTTTTTTTCTTTTGAAGTTACTTTCTTGATCTTGTGCATACAGATTTCTTCTCACATGCAAAAGGCATGTTACATCCCCTAACTAATATTACTTTTATGAACTAACATCAAGTCAAATAATAGTTGGCTAGAGCATCTTACATATACTTAGAACTGTTTTTTAACAAATATCTAATGCCTCTCCAGGTTTGGTATGTGACTTATTTTGGCCTAATTATGTAAATGTTTGTTGTGAGTAACACACCTAACCATTAATTAAAACTTTTTAATGGAGGGGTAGCTGGGTGGCTCAGTTGGTTAAGAGTCTGCCTTCGGCTCAGGTCATGATCTCAGAGTCCTGGGATCAAGCCCTGCATCGGGTTCCCTGCTCAGTGGGGAGCCTGTTTCTCCCTCTCTTTCCCAGCTTCCCCTGCTTATGCTCTCCTTCTCTCTCAAATAAATAAAATCTTTTAAAAAAACTTTTTAATGGAGTCATGGGTAAGAAAGAGTGTTGCATAATCAATACTGGGATATTATTTGGTTCTCTAAAGACAAAACTCAAAGAGTTCAAATTTTGAAATATTCCTGTCACTAACTTAGAAATCTTCAAGATCTACCTAGTTCAACTATTCTATAATACCTTTCCTGGTCTCCTCGAAAAGCATCTCCCCCTTTGTGTCATTCACAGTCTTAGGTGTCTCTAGAGCAACAATGTCCCCTCAGCCTCACGTGAGTTCTTACACGATCTCAAATAAATAACCTTACCTTATACCTCACTTAAGAGAGCTAGAAAAAGAACAACAACAACAAAGCCTAAAGCCAACAGAAGGCAAATAAGAAATATTAGAGCAGAAATAAATGGCATAGAAACAAACAAACAAAAAATAATAGAACAGATCAATGAAATGAGGAGTTGGATCTTTGGGGGAAAAATCAATAAAACTGATAATCTTTTAGTCAGACTTATCAAGAAAAAAAGAGAAAAGGCACAAATAAAATCACAGACGAGAGAATATTATGAAAAAATATATGCCAACAAATTAGACAAACTGTAAGAAATGGATAAATGTCTAACAGCATATAAACTCCAAAACTGAAACAGGAAGAAATAGAAAACTTAAACAAACTGATAACCAGCAAATAGAACGAATCAGTAACCAGAAAACTCCCAAGAAACAAAAGCCCAAGGTCAGATGGCTTCCCAGATGAATTCTACCAAACAAGTAAAGAAGAGCTAATACTTATTCTTCTCCAATTATTCCAAAAGATAGAAAGGAAGGAAAACTTCCACATTCATTCTATGAGCATTACCCAGCATCACCCTGATACCAAAACCAGATAAAGACACTACAAAAAAAGGGAACTATAGGCCAATATCTCTGATGAAAATAGATGCAAAAATCCTCAACAAAATACTAGAAAGTCCAATCCAACAATGCATTAAAAAATCATTCATTGCAATCAACTGGGATTTATTTCTGGGTTGCAAGGATGGTTCAATATTTATCAACATGATACAACACAGCAAGAAGAGAAAGGATAAGAACTGTATGATCATTTCAATAGATGCAGGAAAATCATTTGATAAAGTACAACATCCATTCATGATAAAACCCTCAACAAAGTAGGTTTAGAGGGAACATACCACAACATAATTAAGGCCATATATGAAAAATCCACACCTAACATCATCCTCAATGGGGAAAAACTGAGTTTTTCCCTAAGGTCAGGAATAGGAAAAGGATTTCCACTCTCACCACCACTTTCCTTTTTTTTTCTTTTTTCTTTTTTTAAATTTTTTTAAAATTTTATTTTATTTTTTCAGTGTTCCGAGATTCATTGTTCATGCACCACTTTTATTCAACATAGCACTGAAAGTCCTAGCTTTAGCAATCAGAAAACAAAAAGAAATAAAAGGCATCCAAATCAGCAAGAAAGAAGTAAAACTTTCACTATTCACAGATGACAGATACTATATATAGAAAACACAAAAGATTCCACCAAAAACTCCTAAACCTGATATCGAATTCAGTAAAGTCACAGAATACAAAATCGACATACAGAAATCTGTTGCATTTCTATACACCAATAATGAATCAGCAGAAAGAGAAATTAAGAATACAATCAAATTTACTACTGCACCAAAAATAATAACTAGGAATAAACCTAACCAAAGACATAAAAGACCTGTACTCTGAAAACCATAAAATACTGATGAAAGAAACTGAGGATGAAACAAAATGGAAAGACATTCCATGCTCATGGATTGGAAGAACAAATATTGTTAAAATAGCTCTCCTACTCAAAGCAATATACACATTTAATGCAATCGCTATCAAAATACCAAAACCATTTTCCACAGAAATAGAACAAACAAAATAAACTCAATATGGATTAAAGACCTAAATATAGGATCTGAAACTATAAAAATCCTAGAAGAGAACGCAGGCAGTAACCTTTTTGACATTGACTATAGCAATGTTTTTCTAGATAGGTCTCCTGAGGCAAGGCAAATAAAAGCAAAAATAAACTATCAGGATTACATCAAAATAAAAAGCTTCTGCACACTCAAGAAAACTAAAAGGCAATCTATAGAATGGGAGAAGATATTTACAAATGATATATCTGATAAAGGGTTAGTATCCAAACTATATAAAGAACTTATACAGTTCAACACCCCCAAAACAAATAATCCAATTGAAAAATGGACAGAGAACATGAACACACATTTCTCCAAAGATGACCTACGGATGGCCAAAAGACACATGAAAAGGTGCTCAACATCACTCATCATCAGGGAGATGCAGATCAGAATTACAATGAGATATCACCTCACACCAGTCAGAATGGTCAAATCAACAACACTAGAAACAATAAGTTTTTGAGAGGATGTGGAGAAAGGGGAACCATTGTGCACCATTGTTAGGAACACTGGCACAGCCACTGTAGAAAACACTATGGAGTTTTCTCAGAAAATTAAAAATAGAACCACTCTATGATCTAGTAATTGTACTAATGGGTATTTACTCAAAAAAACACAAAAACATGAATTCAAAGGGCTACACGCACCCCAAAGTTCATAGCAGCATTATTTATAATAGTCAAATTATGAAAGCAGCCCAAGTATCCATCAATTGATGAATGGATAAAAATGTGGTATAAATACACAATGGAATATTATTCAGCCATAAAGATGAATAAAATCTTGCCATTTGCAACCACATGGATGGAGCTATATCCAACAACATGGATATAGTTAACTGAGCTATAATGCTGAGTGAAATAAGTCAGAGAAAGACAAATACCATATGATTTCACTCATATGTGGAATTTAAGAAAGAAAAAACTAAGCAAGGAGAAAAGAAGAGAGACAAACCAAGAAAGAAAGAAAATCTTCTTTTAAAAAGAGAATGTTGATGATGGTAAACATGAATGTTTACCAAATGTTTACCAAAATTAAAAGCACAGATATTGTGGTTGTAAAGTCCCACTACTGATAGGAAGGCCGAGATATTCTGACTCTGCTCTTGGCCCTGCTCAGGTACTTTTTCCTGAGTTATTTAGTCAACAGGCTTTATCTGTAGCTTGTTTAGAGTTCCACAGAAATCACTCCAGCACCTGGGGCAAGAATTCTGCCGAGGTTTCAGCACTGCTTAAAGAGGTGTTACATTGACAGTGACCCTTCATGCCATGGCCTCTGCCAGGAAAGCCTAGACAAGTGTTTCCCTTTGACCTACTCTGGTATGTTTGGCCTTGCTCGGAAGGACCTCAGGTGTCTACAGACGGCACATTCCCACAGTTACTCCATCATCTCAAAGCAACGAACAAACAAAACCTCTGATATTATAATGTTTTAAGAGACACAAAGTCCCTTCCTTAATAGTCTCTAAAAATATATCTAATGAAGGACTTTAATTTCTCTGCAGCAAGGTGACTATAATGTAACTTGACTATTACAAGAGGTCCAAAGATTTACTCCGAGCAAAAAACATATAAATGGTTACTACCAGCCAATTATGCTATTTATATTAGCTAAGATTCTATGAAATAAAATTATGATTTTAGATTAATACAATGAATAAATAAACTTATTCTGTATTTTCAGCTTTACTTATTACATTTGTGTCACTGACTCAGGTCACAGTTTAAAGACATCAGTTATAGGAACACAGTGGGGGAAGAACTCCAAGCAAATAAAAAAAGGAAGAGAGAGAGAAAGGGAAAGATGGGGGGAGGGAGAGAAAGAAGGAAGGAAGGAGGGAAGGAGAGAACGGAGAGAGAGAAAGAACGAAATAGCAAAAGAACAAAAGAAAGAAAGGAAGAGAAGTATAAGAAAGAAAAAAACAAAAGAAATATACATTATGCACACAAGGCAAAATTTTAGATTGAGTTAAAAGCATATAACCCAACAGCACAAGCCAAATTCCAGATTCCCACACAATATGATGCAGAACTTTTGAAGTTGAAAGAAAAAACATTCTATTTTCTGATGAATATTCAATAGGAAACTAATCTATTTACCTATGTCTGAAATTATTGCCGGACACATTAAAAAATTAAACTAGTTTTATGATTTAAGATTATAATAAAAAATGATTACAGCTTGTAATATCTTGTTGATTTTACTGGCAATACAAAATGGGAGAGTAAAATGCAGGAATTCCATCCAAGTGCTCATTCATGCACCCCAGAATATTGCCCTTTAAATGCAAGTATAGGAAATTTAAGGTAAGAAAAGCATCCATCAACTGGAATTAAAATTAAATTAAGTTAAAATAAAATAAGAATATGATCCATCATGTGAAAACACATATCCATGGCATAAATAAAAACATTCATTTAGTTAACTATATTTTTGAGGTATAACTGTATACTAGAAAGCGCTTCAATTTAAAGTATACAATCCAAATATTATATAGCTGTGAAATTGCCACCAAGATACAGAATCTCTATCCTGCCTTCCAAAGTTTCCTAGAGATGTGCTGCAAACCATCTTTCCAACCCCAAATCACGGGAAGACAAGGATCTGCTTCGTGGTGCAACAAATTAGATTTCACTTTCTAGAATTTTATATAAAAACAGAATCATACGGTAGGTATGATTTGGTTTCTTTCACGAAGCACAATGAATAAAACTTCTCCAAGTCACTGCACATGAAAGTAATTTATTTCATTTTATTGCTAAGTAGTATTTCATTGGAATATATCCTGTTGTGCTTAACCATTTACCAGGTAATACAAAGTTAAGTTTTTGTTCCTGTTTCTAGTTTTTTACTCTTGTGAATAGAACTGCTATGAGCACTTACATACAAATTTTTTGGTAAAAATACTAAATTTCTCTTAGCTAAATATCTATGAATGGAATGGCTAAGTCACAGAGTAGGTGTAAGCTTAACACTTGAAGAAACTCTTAATCAACTGATTGAGATCATTGATTGGATCATTTTACAGTCTCACTCAAACATAATTACAGGTCTACAACCATGCCCTCACCAACATGCAAAATTGCCAGGATTTATAATTTTAGCTATTTCTTCCTCTACGCCAAGACTGTGATGTGACATCCCAGAGACTATCCAAAATGTAGCTAGTAAATGGTGTGGCCAGTCTACTTTAATGACTGGCCTGGCTTTTGTTTGGACAGCTGACTCATCTCCTCAGTTGTCTGGCCACACACACTTGTTCTCTCCTGGATAAATTTCCTTATTTCTTTCAATATGGAGAGACTAAGAATTTTCCAAATTTTAGATTTCTGCTTTTGTGAACCATTTTATCTTTAAGTCATTACTCTCTTCTCACATTTTACTGTAGGCATTCAAGAGGAACAAGGCTGCTTTTTTTTTAACACTTTTCTTAGAAACTTCTTCAGCCAAATATCTAATATCATTGCTCACAACTTCTACAGAATCCTAGGACATGAGCACAGGTCAGCCAGGTCCTCTGCTGGTTTCTGAAAAAAATCACCTTTCCTCCAGTTCCCAGTAACATGCTCCTCATTTCCAACTGAGACCTGATCAGAATGATGTCTACTGTCCATATTTTTACTAACCTTTTGCTCATGGCCACTTATGTAATCTCTACAAAGACTGAAGCTTTCTCTACTGCATTCCTTCTCTCCTCAGTGGCCATGAGAATAACTGATAATGGTCCACTGACAGCAATGCAGAATTTTCCCAGCATGCACTGCACCTCCAAATCAGCCTCTACCCATCAACCACTTCCTAAGCTACTTCCCCATTCTCAGGTATGTATTACACCAGCATCCTCACTTCTCAGTATCGATATTCTCTCTTTGTCCATTTAAGCTGCTATAATAAAATACCAAAGTCTTGGTATCTTATAAACAATATAAATTTATCGTTTACAGTCTGGAGACGGGAAGTTTGAGGGCAAGGCACCAGCATGGTTATGTTCTCGTGAAGGCTCTCTTCTCAGTTCATGACTGAAGCCTTCTCACTGTGTCCTTACATGATGGAAACAGCTAGAGAGCTCTCTGAGGTCCTTCTGATAAGGGCCCAGTTCCATTCCTGAGAGTTCTGCTTTAATGACTTAAACACTTCACAAGTGCTGCACCTGCTAATCACATCATCTTTGAGAATTAGGATTTCATCATACGCATTTGGGGGGGACACAGACATTTAGACCACAACATTTAAGGGAAAAAAAACATAACAGATGGCCAATAGACACATAGAAAGATGCTCAACTTCACTCATCATCAAGGGAATGCAAATCAAAACTACAATGAGATACCACCTCACACCCGTCAGAATGGCTAAAATCAACAACATAAAAGACAAGTATTGGAGAGGATGTGGAGAAAGAGAAACCCTTTTACACTGTGGGTGGGAAAACAAACTGATGTAGTCACTATGGAAAACGGTATGGAGGTTCCTCAAAAAGTTAAAAATAGACCTACCCTATGACCCAGCAATCACCCTACTGGGTATTTGTTCAAAAAGTACAAAACACTTATTCAAAGGGATACATGCACACCTATGTTTATAGCAGCACTATTTACAATAGCCAAGATATGGAAGCAGCCCAGCTGTCCACTGGTTAATGAATGGATAAAGAAACTGAGGTACATACATGCAATGGAATATTATTCAGCCATAAAAATGAAATCATGCTATTTGCAATGACATGGATGAATCTAGAATATAATGCTATTAAAATAACTCAGAGAAAGGCAAGTACCTACAACTTCACTTATATGTAGAATTTAAGAAACAAATGAGCAAAGGAAAGAGAGAGAGAAGAGAAGAGAAGAGAAGAAGAGAAGAGAAGAGAAGAGAAGAGAAGAGAAGAGAAGAGAAGAGAAGAGGAAAACCAAGAACCAGACTCTCAAGTCTAGAGAACAAAGAGAGGGTTACCAGAGGGGAGGGGTGGTGAGTGGGGGATGGGGAAACAGGTGATGGGGATGAAGGAGAGCACCTGTCAAGACAAACACTGGGTGTCGCACAGAAGTGTCAAATCACTGTAGTGTACATCTGAAACTAATATAATACTATATGTTATGAATACCACAATTAAAATTAAAAATTTAATTAAAAAGGAAAAAATCTTTCTGTATTTGGGGCGTTCTGAGATTCCTCTATGCCTTGTATACTGATCAGAAATGGCAGAAAAGTACTCACCAAGGCACTTCTCACCACATCTTTACAATAGTAACACTGTGCTATACCTTTATGATAGATCTTTCATAATCAGGAATTATCGCCTCACTACTGCCTCACTGGAACCTTGAAATGTTCATTGTGGTCTAATTATCTTTGACGAGGGCCATGTTCTCAGTGTTTCATAAGTACTGTTTTAAGCACTTCATTATGGTGTGACATAATCTTTAAAAATCTCAGATACAATACACTTCTAAGGTTTCACTGAAATATAAAAAATTTGAATCACCTAATCTCATAAAATGTGAACCAAATTACTGTGCTACTTCCCGAGTTGTGATGGATTTCAATCTGGAGGGGATAATGTTGTGGTATTTTTTCTCTTGCAGAATCTGTTCTTCCTTTCTGCTTCCTGCAAGTACAGTGTGTCTAAGCTATTCTGAAGATATTCTGAAGTTTACTTCTCTCTATGCTGACCCTGTGGACAACAGCACATCGCTGCACCTGCTTGCTGTGGCCAGCATTTTTATTTGAAGTGGCTCATTTCATTCTTCTGACATGGAGCAATGGACTCTTACTGCTTAGCGGCTTTTTTTTAGGGAATTTTAAATATCTCATTTAGCTCAGACCAGGTATAATTTAGTAGAGCTTGCATTATAAATAGGACAAGTAGTAACACAGCAAAGTCATCAAAACCATCCCTACCACGCCCCATCATAAGGGGCACGGAGTAGGACAGATTTGCCAGAAATACAGAGTTAATAAATAGTAAGTGTAGCAGAGAAAAGTCATTCAGTCCACATGAAGGTAAAAACTGCAGTTTCATGGAATTATAAAAACAAAGTACAGAGATGCCTGGGTAGCTCAGTTGGTTTAAGTGTCTGCCTTCAGCTCAGATCATGCTCCCAGGGTCCTGGGATCAAGCCCTATATCAGGCTCCTTGCTCAGCGAGGAGCCTGCTTCTCCCTCTTCCTGCTGCTCCTTCTGTTTGTGTGCTCTCTCTCTCTCTGACAAATAAATAAATAAAATCTTAAAAAAAATAAAAAATAAGTACACATTATTTAACTCCAAAATGTTTTATTTTTATTAGTTTTAATTAGACACTTACCAGCACTTGTAAAAAATTTTTTGCTTTGTTTTTATTTTTTTTGAAGTTTTTACTTAATTTTCAGTTACTTAACATAGAGTGTAATATTAGCTCATGGACTGGAAGAACAAATATTGTTAAAATGTCTAAACTACCCAAAATAATCCACACATTTAAGTCAATCTCTATCAAAATGCCATTAAGGAGGGCATGTGATGTAATGAGCACTGGGTGTTATATAAGTCTGATGAATCACAGGCCTGTACCTTGGAAACCAACAATGCATTATATGTTAATTAATTGAATTTACATTTAAAAAATGTTTTAAAAATATCTACAGCATTTTTCACAGAAAGAGAACAAACAATCCTAAAATGTGAATGGAACCACAAAAGACACCGAATTGCCAAAGCAATCTTGAAAAAGAAAACCAAAGCTGGAGGCATCACAATTCCAGACTTTGAGTTATACTACAGAGCTGTAATTATCAAGATAGAATGATACTAGCATAAAAAATAGACACATACAAATACATCAGTGGAACAGAATAGAATATCCAGAAATGAACTGACGAGTATATGGTCAATTAATCTTCGACAAAGCAGTAAAGAATATACAATGGAAAAAAGGATCTCTTCAACAAATGGTGCTAGGAAAACTGGACAGAAGCATACAAAAGAATGAAATTGGACCACTTTCTTACACCATACACAAAAATAAAACCCCAATGGAATAAGACCTAAATGTGAGACCTGAAACCATTAAAATCCTAGAGAAAGACATAGGCAGTAACCTCTTTAACACTAGCCATAGCAACATCTTTCTAGATATGTCTCCTGAGGCAAGGGAAACAAAAGAAAAATAAACTACTGGGGCTTCATCAAAATAAAAAGCTTCTGCACAGCAAAGGAAATAATCAACAAAACTAAAAGTCAACCTACAGAATGGGAGACTATATTTGCTTTGCTTTTAAACATCCGGTTTTATTTCCACGGGAAGTTAAATTTATTACCACAAAATACTCCATTTTGTTTTAAAGCAAGAAATAAATAGGCTTACAATTAAGTTTTGTATTGGAAAACAATTTTGTTGGACTAATATTCTACACTCCACACTATTCCCCATCTCCATTCAAACGGCTTGGACCTCAGAAATTGAGGGATAGCAGAAGATGCCACTCCAAAATAAAACTGTAGGAGTTCAGGGCATACTGCCCCAAAATATACAACTTTGGTACAACGATTATTTTGAGACTTAGGCACTTGAAAAACACCAATGCACGGAAAAGCTATCTCTGAACTCCCTTATCTGTCTGAAGACAGTTCATCCAAAAAGAACTCAACTGTCATAAATCCCCTTCAAGGACTGTCATCAACCAGGGAGGAATGATTCTTGTCACAGGAGAGAAGTCTACAGTTAGAAGTCGACATCACACCCATATATACTTTCTCACAAACTATCACACCTCTCAAGTATTCTTACAAGGTCCCATTCAACTTTCCTGAAAACCATTTCCTCTCCCCTGAAACGCCAACATCCCTTCCCTTTTCCCTATGCTGATGGCATTTATGCCTGAATTCTAAGTGACCTTAGGGGGTTACTCATTTTCCCTGAGCATCACCCATGTACACATGAAGTATACATATTAATAACCCCAGCTGAGAACCCAAAAGAGGAGAGGGAATTTTTTCCCTCCTGTACAATATAAAGAAAATTAGGAGAAAAAGAATGATCAATATCTCTCAGAAGATATTCTGATATTTTGTTTCAATATTGCTTAGGGGAAAAAAAGTATTGTTTAGGGGAATATAAACTTTAGAAGGGGAAACAGTTCTCTTTCCAACTTGAACTGCCCACATTTCATTAACACACCCACAAATGGAATGCTACACGCAAGGACTGATGTTCTCACAACACTCAGGCCCCCTGCCTGCGATTCTGATAGATGGTGAGTTCGAGAAAGTAAAGAAGAGGTGTTGAAAGGTAACACTGAAGTATGTTAATAAAAAAAAAAAGAGTTGCAATATTATAGTATAGATTAGCATTTGATGCACAAGACATAGCAAGAGCCAACATTTGCAAGCATAGCCTCTGAAAGCAATTATGCAGAAAAAAAAATGCAAAGGAAATCATGGTCTCTGATGCTAATTGATTCCTTCTCATTCTGTTTCCTTATGTGTCAAATTCAAGGTGATAATAGAGAATAAGGACTACTTGATCACAAAGTCATTAATCAGATCAGAGGGAGGAGGAGGTCCAGTACAATCGACCCATTTGAATGAGTTTTAAGTAAATATTAATTTACAACCCGAAGATGGAAATGCCCACCTACAGAAGCATGGTGGAAAAAAAATGTTAAGTAAATATTGGATTCAAAGTTTAAATAAAAAACCATTACAAACTTTTAGAGCAAAAATTAAGTATAGGTTTCCTGATAGACATTGTGTAATTTCCATTAAAATGTCTGTTTAGTATACGCAAAACTATAAACATATAAATAGAACTGCAACCTCACATAGCATCTGGCTTCTAGCTCCATCACTCTGTGAGTTTCCTAAAGTGTCCAAAGACATACCCAAAGATATCAGTAGGAATTACCTCTGGGTGAATTCGTGATAGCTACATTGTTCTGATTTGTGTTTGTCTTTATTCATTACAGTGGGCTGCTATTCAGAACACATATGCAAAATCACCTTTTAAAACAGTGCTGCCAGGAATGAACTCTACAGGTCAATTAAATTATTAAGATAGATAAAAACCTTCATTAAAACTGGGTATCTAGACTCAGACTATATTATCAAAGAGATAACTGAGAGATCACACCAATCATCCAATGAAACATATCAGTAAATAAAGTCTCATTCATAAAGATTCACTACAAGAACTAAAGTTGAAACAAACAAAACCGGATGAAGAAAACGAGATTAAAATACAAAGAAACGAATTAGAAAACAGGAGAAAACTATCACTAGAAAAATAATTAAACTACTGGAAAGAATGAATGAAACAACTTCGTTCTAGAACTAAGAGAAGGAAGACAAAACAAAAATAACCAAAAATAAGAACAAAGCAATATTATAATAAGGGAAATAGGGATTTGAAGCAATGTAATAGCAGTCAGATGCTAAATTTAAAGTATCACTGAAATCCTACTTTATAAAATGTCTACATATAAGTATTCCTATTTTTTTGATGTATAAATATTTTAGGAGTGTGTGTGTGTGTGTGTGTGTGTGCACGCACATGCATGCGCACATGTGTGTGCTTGTGAGAACGCCCGCCCAGGAACACAATTCATTACCGAACTATTAACTCATAGTTTCGAGGTGTCAGGCAGTGATCTAAGCATTCAGTTAGCATTATCTCATTTAATTTCCAAAGAAGCCCCAGGGGGTGTACTTATGATCTTATTTTACCGTCTAGCAGCTGAACCCACCTATCCATTTTCTGATAATGCGCTTGCCTGGACCCCAGGGGCAGGTCACTGCCGGAGAAGATGGACCCATGAAGCAGACTGTTTCCACTATAAATTCTCAATCATCAGCTGCAGATCCCTCTGCATGAGAACAATGCAACCCCACTGTATTTCTCAGGTCAACTCACTCTCCTGTTCCTCACAAGACCTATTCCAAATGGTCTCCCCTCTTCTGACACTGCTGACCACATGGTCTCCACTCACCCTCAGAAGATGACCCTGGCCTCTCACTTGAAAGAGAGGATAATATGTCAGAAAGAACATCTTCTTCCTTCTATTTCCCACAAGTATCTGCCTCTTGTCCTCTTGGGACAGAGGGTCTAATTCCTCCGCTGGGATAAAGGAATTTTTACCCATGTGTTGGGAGTCTATGCACTCTCACTTTATCAGGAATGTGGTATTCTTTACTCTTTTTCACTGGTATGTTTAATGTTTGTCTCTCACCTGGACACTTTCCATTGTATTATTTACCACGCAAGATACTGCCACTCAAACAATCAAATCTTTACTCACCTCTGTATGTCCCTCTGGTCACTAGTCTGTCTGTGTCCTCTCCTTCATGGGCAGAATCCCAGTACAAAATTGAATACCGAATGTTTGCTCTTTCACACCATACCTTCGCTCCTCGGCTGGCTGGCTGTCTGGGGCACCATCACTCCACAGAGACTGCGCTCGCTAGGATCCCCGAACACCTCTGTGCAGCTGGATCCAGAGGGCACTTCCTGAAGAGCTCATATTGTGCTTTCCTGTAATGCAAGTTAAACATGGTCGCTGTGGGATCTTTAGAATAGCCAGATAAGCAAAAAACTAAAATAGAACGAAATAGAATAGAATAGAATAGAATAGAATAGAATAGAATAGAATAGAATAGAATAGAATAGAATAGAATAGAATGAATAGGTAGATAAGCAAAATGACACAAACGCAAACCCTTCACAGTCCTGATTACACATGGTTCTGTGATTTCCTCTTGTTCACATAAAATTTTAGGAAGAATTTCTTTTTTTCTTACTAAATATTTTGTTGCAACATCATCATTTCTAGTATCAATGCAGTAGAGGAATAGTTTCCCTTGCATTATAAAAAACATCATTGCAGATGAGAACTGGGCCATTGTCCATCACTGCAATGCTCTGCTCCTCAGCCCCCAGTCATGAGCCTTCCCCCAGGAATGCTGGTCCCTTCTTTGTCAATGCCCCGTATACTTATTTCTGTTCTTTTAAAATGACTATTCTTTTCTTTTCTACAGGCCTACTGTCCTCCATCCCCAAATGTCACAATTCCCCAAATGTCACTCATTCTCCTCTTCCTACTTTAAATTCTCTCCCCAAGCTTTTCATCCCCACACATATGGTTATATGGTTTCACAGAGAACTTTTCTTGCATGCTAAATGAATAGATAATTCTCATAATATATAATCTGCTTCAAGTCAGAGGGAAACTTTAAAGGTAACTAATATTAATAAGCTTCGAATTCATGATACCAAAATATTTAGATAACATTGCCTAAGTGAAAGGAACAAGTTTAGATTAAACACTCAGCTATTTCTGTAATTTGAGTTTTTATATCTAGCTCTAGAACTCATGTTCATCCCATCAGGATCCATGGGATGGGTTCATCTGATGGGTTCATCCCATCCCATCAGAACCAAGTTCATCCCATCTAGAACTCATGTTCATCCCATCCCAAAAGAAACCGTTTTCTTTTCAAAACGGTTTCATTTAGGAAATTGCTGTATAATACATCTCAAAAACATATGAAATACAAAGAAAATGACTCCATAATTTTTAAGATTTTATTGAGATATGCTAAATAATGTTTTAATAAAGTAAGAACTGGTTCTTTATATAGCCAATAGTGTCATATAAATGTGAAGATTCTTAATATTCTGCATCAATAGGTACTTATTTCTAAAAACATGACAGAATATTTAACTTTTCTTGAGGTAGGATCAAACTTTCCTAAGCATAAACATAACAAAAAAAATCTCGAGAAGAAATAAATCAATATTTTTTAATATATAGTGATATAAACATAAACACACCTATGAGGATATTCCTTAGTCTTCACAACAGAGGAAAAAGCAGAATGATTTGAATTATCAATAAGAATTTAACAACTGCATAAGCTCACATATATCTAGTTGACAAGATGCATTTTTACAATTGGAAATCGTATTTTTGAAGCATATTTGACGACACACGCCGTAAGATACAAATTTGAGGAATAAAGTCATCATGATACTGGATAATCACTCAGCAACACTTCTTTGTTCGTTGTCGCATTTTCAAACGGGAGCATGCTGGCTGTTTTGTGAAATGAGGGGAAAAGTATGTTTTTATAGATCTCAACTGCATATAGGGACCTTGAGGACACAATGATGATAATACCCATATTCTGTTGGGTTTTTTGCATCCATTTGTATACCTTATTTCTGTTCCCTACTCAATGCTGATATTCCAGAATTAACTGCCACCTTGGGGGAAATACGGGGTTAGAGCAAGTAGAAATATTTCAAAGATCTTCTCTCATTTGCAAGTCATATTTTCCCTGATTCAGTGTTCACTCATCTGCTCTAAACCTTTGACTGTTTTCCAGAGTTCTGACAAATGTGATCCTGACAGCTTTCTGCTTGTTTTTCAATATTTTTGATATTTCTCTAAGGAAATGAGAACTTGGAGCTGCCTACCCTGCCATGTTGCTGATGTTGCTCTTTGGAAAATTTTTAAAACACTGTCCTTGCTGGCTGGGCTCCCCGGGAAGCAGATTCAGACTCAGAGAACACACATGGAAGTTCACTGACGTGTGCTCCTGTGTCGACACCAGTGCAGGAAAAACAAGTTGCAGGACTGGGGACCAGGAGAGTTTGGAGTGCACTTTCATAAACAACTCGGGTATGACACGGGGAACTCTGAAGCTGAGGTGGCCCGTCAAAGTTACCTGAATATCAGGTGAGGGGGAGGGCCTGCATCCCCCTGTAGGTGCAGGCAGTGGATGCCCACCGCCAATACAAGTCTCTTCAGAGGACAGCAACGCCCAGAGGGAGCTAATGTCTGACCTGTCAGCCAGGAGGGTTTCCTACCATTCAGTGAATAAGCGTTTAATTCCTGAAGAGGGATCTGGACGGTATTACAATGCCGACCAGCATCCATCCCTTGAGCTTCTCACATCTGCTTTCCCTTATGATCTCTGGGAGCCGCAAGACTCCGCTGTGCCTCTCTTCCCAAGGGCAGCTTGGAAAAGTCAGTAGGATGAAATGTAGCTCCCACTTGTCTATCTTGTCCCAAGGCCATAGCTCATATCCAAGTCCCCTCACACTCAGCGTCTATCTGTGGGGTCTTGGTGAGGAAACTCATGCTTTGCTCCAGATCTTCATCACCAGCATTTAATCCCCTAGTATCTATGCTCTTCATATGTCATGGGCACTCCATTTTTCCAGTTACCCTTAAAATTGGGCAAGGGATAATAAGAGATGCTGAAATAAATCAACTGTATGTGAAACATACTCCCCCCAATCATGTACTATAAAAGCACCCTGTCTCTTCCTGATCATCAGTGACAGTTACCCCTGCCAGGAAAGTGATTCCTCTTTTTGCTTGCTGGGCTCTTCATGTAAAAGTCCAATGTGCCTGAGGAGTTATAGAAAGACCAGGGGCTCTTACTATGTTTCCTGGCTCTCTTTAGAAACAAGAGAACCTACAGAGCCCAGAGGTGGAGAGATACTAAGAACAATTACCCCAGCCTGCTCACTAGGAGTGACATCCGCAGACACACATCTACTTTCATTATTAATTCCCGGACCTGTGCATTTTACCTAATGTAAGTCCCACACCACATGGTGGTCACTGACTTAGAATATATACTGCATCTCAGAGGATGAGGCCCTATGCTTGCAGGATGTCATCTCAGAATCATGAACCTCAGCTGTGTCATCTACAAGACAGTCCATCCTTTTTCAGGCTGGCTGCCTCCGGGTGGCCCAGTGTGTGACAACAGTGGTGGACTGAGTCATCCCAGTGCCCACAGAAACATTTACTTCGCTATAAAGTGAATCCCTTGATCTGACTCAGTGTGATGTGGGTTCCATATTGGTGGATGAATCACACCCAACTCTTGGATCACTTTGGTGACTGAGGTCATAAAGTAGGGAAAAGCAAGCCAATATCCAGAACATGTTTCTTTCCCAGTCAAAAAAAGTCACAGCCTTGTTACTGGTGGAAGAAATCCAATGTTGTTAACTTTTACTCAAAAACTGGATGTCTCTTCTCAGTTAATAGTGCCAAACTGGGGCCCAGGGTTGGGCTCTCCTTCTTGCAGCTGGACATTAGGAACATCAGTAGTAAACTAGCCTCAGTGAGAGGAAGACCACGATATTGGGTGCATATATGCAGAGCCTCCAAACGACAGCCCTGAAATTCTATTCAGGCACCCATTGCAGTCGTCCGGGGTGGTCCCTAACACAGGCTTGCTAACGTCAACTGACCATGTCAGGGCCCAGTGCACAACAGAGGAGTATATTATTTTTCCTTCTATGTGCAATACCTAGACACTCAACTGACTACCAGAAAAAATAAGTCAAAATTATCTTGGTACAGATAGTTTCTCAATTCTATGTTTTTTGTTTTGTTTTTTTATTTATCCCTTCTGGTTTTTCCAACCCACCAACTCAGGTGGTGCTGAGTATTCATTTCAAGGTTTTGGAACAGTGCCAGAATCAAAGATAACCCCAAACTGCAAGACTTTTGTGATGGCAAGTAGCACAACTAAGGGGGAAAAACACTTACAAAATGCCAGAGGGTATTTCAAGCTGTTGCTAATGCACGGGCTTATAAAATCTTGACACTTTCCTTGATAACTTTATCAGAGAGCAATTACTTTTCCTCTGCCAGCTCTTTGTATGTATTAATTAAAAAAAAAAGTACGACTAAGACATAGTAACAGTAACATGAAAAGTAAAGCAGAAGCTATTAAAAGGACTGTGGCTAATACACTTACTACTGTGGAAAGTGAGTTTCTGGAGATGACTTAAATATGACCAAAGTGGGGACCTGCAAATATTCAAAACCCAGAATCCAGATATGAGATACGCTATCCCTGTTGATCCCAAGAACATTAAATATTGTCAACAACTCTATGCCTCAGACTTGATAACAGATGAAATGGACAAATGCTTTTAAAGATTTAATCTACCAAAATTAACACAAAGGGAAATAGACCATCTGAATGGCCCACATCTATTAAAGAAAGATAATCAACAATTAAAAACCTTCCAAAAGTGAAAGTATCAGACCCAGGTGGTTTCACTGGTGAATTCTACTAAAAAATTAAAGGAAGAAGTTACATCAATTCTCTATGATTACTTTAAAAAAAAACAGAAAGAGAAAGAATATGTCCTAACTCATTCTGAGTTCAGAATTAACCTAATATCAGGAGCAGAACAAGATAGTACAAAAAGGAAAAACTTAAGACCAGTATCTCTAATGAACACAGATGAAAAAAATCTCAGATAGAATATTAGCAAATTGAAACTAACAATGTATAAAAAATTATATACCATGAACAAGTGAAATTTATTCCATGTATGCAGGGCTGGTTCAACATCCAAATATAATGTTATCTATCACACCATCAGAAAAAAAAAGAATTACATGATCTTAATCAGTAGATGCAAATCAAAAATCATTTGACAAAATCCAACCCCCATTCATGATTTAAAAACAAAACAAAACCTCTCAGTACACTACATATGGAAGAGAAATATCCATAATTTGATAAAGACCATCTACAAGAAACCTACAACTAGCATCATACTTAATAGTGAAACATCAGATTCTCTCCCACTAAGATCAGAAATAAGGCAAGGCTGTCCCCTCTTACAACTTCTATTCAACACAGTACTGGGAGTTCTAGCTAATTTGATAAGAAAAGAAAAATAATTAAAAAGTATACGTATGGGAAGGAAAAAATAAAAACTGTATATGAAGATGACATGATTGCTTATATAGATATTACCAAAGAGTCAACAAAAGAACTCCTGTAACTAGTACGTGATGATGTTGAGCATGTAGGACACAAAGGAATATACAAAAGCTATCAATCAGCAAGAACAGTTGGGATTTGACATTTACAGCCTATTACCATTTACATTAACACCCCTTACCTTTCCTTGATCTAACTTCCCATGTGTCTACCATCGTTCTGCCTTTCTGAGTCCTTACTCATAATTATCAACACCAGCACTTAACTCTGCTTAAAGCAAAACAAACCAACTCCTATTAATTATTAGCAGAAACACTTAGCTAACACATTTTGCCCTCCTCAAAGAATTAAGTCCTCATGAAAGTCCATCTGGAGATGGGAATGGCTCATATGAGTAATGAACACCAGGGTATTCCAAGTTGAGGGCTTCATGGTCCCACCGAAAAGGGTGCTTTCACTGCATTCCTTCTCACATTTTGCTCACAAGGCAACACTGGAAAAGTAAGTGAGCAGAATTCTCATTTTAAAGTTGAGGAAGGAGAGGGCCAGGGCACAGAAGTAGTCAGCTGAATGTCACGCTGGCCAGGAGTGGTGTGGCTTCAGCTCATCCTTTCCCAGCGGCTTGTACTTGCAATGATTCCATGAAAAATCAACACCCGGTTGTTGAAGAACAATCCTTTCGAATAAAAAATAATGTTCTTCAATTGTAGCTATTAAAGAAACAATGATAAGGGATTCTAATTTCTGATACTTTAAAATATACAGATATCCATAAAAGATACGTGATGTGATATATATATATATATATATATATATATATATATATATATATCACTCTCTCTCTCTCTCTCTCTATTGGCAGCTAGATAAGAGATTTAAATTCACTTCCTGGCCTCTTGCATTTTTGGCCCAGTACTCACAAAATATAAGCTAATTAATTTATAGGTCAACTGTCGGTGTAGATACAGTTTGGTGAGATAGCTGAGGTATTATTAAAAATAATTCTAGGAAAACAATTATAGTAAACAATGTGACCATTAGGGAAATAAAAGCCAAATTGGATATGAGTTCAGGGCGAGGGGTGGGGTAGGAAGAACAACTCAATATGTATTTCTAAATGCCTTGAGATTGAAAAATCCTAATGGCTTTGACCAAACATTTTGTTTTGTATGTAATTACAAAAGAAGAATCTTATTCAAACAGATAGTATTCTCATGACCACATTTCTGAATTATTTTCTCTTTTATTACTTATAACAATTATTAATGCCCAGAGCTGTATATAATTTGGAATTTTTTTATTAAAAATGAGATTAAGAAAGCCCAGTGAATGGTTTAATTGGAGAACTGCAGAAGTGACTAGAACTCATGACCACAGACTCTCCTCAGCAGCTTGTATTTCCCACTGCTACCCTGAGTGCGGAGCTAAGACACCCCTATGATATTCCATCTGAGTCTTCCTGCCCCAGGTCCAACCAAGTCACTGCAAGAGAATTTCCTAAACCTTAATATGCATATGACTTATCAGAAGCTCCCACTAAAATGTAATTCTCACTCAATAGAGCTGAAGTGGGACTTTTGACTGTGCCTCTCTAAAATGCTCTGAGTTAGGACTGAGACAGAAAATACAGGACACCCAGGTAAATTTCCATTTCAGATACTCAATGAGAGATACACAACTTTCTTTCATGTATATTGAAATTCAAATTTAACTTGGCGTCCTGTGTTTTTATTTACTAAACTTAGCAATTGTATTCCCAGGTGACGTGGATGCTATTGGACCCGAAGCCACATAGTAAAGAATAACCCTCTAGAGTAAGCATGCTTTCAGAAAATGGCGGGAAATATGAATGTGCAAAGCGACCAGACTTAGTGCATGAGGGAGTCTTGGGTCAATACATCAGAAAGGCCTGATAACAATAAATATGTACAAACCTAGCAAAGGATCCCTGAAACACTTGAGGTAAAAATCTGCCAGACTCAAAAGGAAAAAATAAGCCATTCAACAATTATACTTTGATACTTCTCTATTTTTCTGTCAGTAATGGACAAAACAGTGAGAGAGAAAATCAGAGATTAAGATGGAGATCATTAAATTTCATCTAACTGACATCGACAGAGAATTCCAGCAAACAACAGCCCAGTACATGTGCTTTTCAAGCAAACATGGGAAACTCTCCAGTACAGACCACAGGTTAGGCCATAAAATAAGTTTCACGAAACTTACAAGGATTGAAATCATAGTATGTTCTCCAACTATGGAGGAATCAAATTAGAACTCAACAAATGGAGCAAATGTGGGGAAAAAGTACATATCTGGCATTTACACAGCCCATCTCCAACTAGGCTACGGTTCAATGAAGAAATCGGAAAAAAAATTTAAAAATATTTGGCTCTGAATAAAAATGAAACAGAACATATAAAAATATATGGAATCCAGTGAAAGCCACGCCTGAAAAAAAAAATGGATAGGTGCAAAAGCTAATACAGGAAAAGAATAAAAATCTAAAATCAACAAACTGATTTCCTCCATAATTTGGTAGCAAAAGAACAATATAAATGCACTTACCCTGTTTGATCTGGTGGTTACATGGCTGTGTCGATGTACCAAACTCACCAAAATGTACACTTAAAATTGGCATTTCTTTTTCAGTAAGAATTATGTCTCAATACTGTTTATTTGGAAAATATCAACAAGGGATCCAATGAATTAAGCAATGATCATAATGAAGTCACAGAAGCCTAGGAAGTGGTTCAGTGACCTACTCACCTAAATGGCAAAGACTGTCCCCTTCCTTGATTTTTTCCACAGCTGTCACAGAATTCCTCCCATTTTCCCCTACTTCCTAGATCACCATACATATTCTACTTTATAGGACATCTCTCACGCTTACTCCATATCTTGAAGCATTCCCTTCTGCATTTTATCCTAATGAAACATCCATCTTTCACTTAGAAAGCCTCGTTGTCCAATGGCTTAGAGAACCTAACAGGAATTACCTTTATATTACAAACGTGGGGAAATTGCAAAAAGTTTACTGTATGTCCAAGGATCTAAGGGATATTTGGGTATATAATGGACACTTGTTGGGCATATGTGGCTGTACTTTCCTGGTCTCATTTGGAGAAATAAAAATGAGCATAATAGAAACAGCTAGAAAGCAGAGCAGAGAAAGAGAATACAGTTTTGCTCCAAAATTTGTTATGTGAATATGACTAGACCACATGATTCTATCATGGCACATAACACAAGATTCTTGAAGTTTCTTTAAAAAAAAAAAAAAACGGAAAAACAAGAACAAAGGCATCTGGGTGGCTCAGTGTGTTAAGCGTCTGCCTTCGGCTCAGGTCATGATTCCAGGTTCATGAGATCAAGCCCCAAGTGGTTGCTGTTGGGCTCCCTGCTCAGCGGGCTGTCTGCTTCTCTCTCTGCCTTTGCCTTTCCCCTTGCTTGTGCTCTCTCTTGTGCACTCACTCTCTCTCTCTCAAATAAATAAATAAAATCTTCAAAAAAACAACAACAAGGAATTCCTTAACATCCTTTACATGTGAAGACCTCAAAAGTTGTCACTTGTATCCTTACAACAACACAAAAGTGAACACACTGATAATCAATGACTTTTCTGGAACCTGTTAGAAAAAGGAGATTGCAAGAAAAGCCACCAGCCCGAAATCTGGAGAGACAGGGGAGTCAGAAGGTCACATCTCAGATGGGCTTCCCCGCCATCCACCAGTAGAAACGGAAATGGTAAATCTGACAAATTGCTAGAGATACAGACAGACTGTGGACTAACATGAGAGGAAGAATCTCCCAGCGGCTGCAGGCTTCAGGATGGCTCACATTTGCAACTCTTCCCTCTGGGAAGCCCACCATGTTCTCTTGGTGCGCAGTCAAGAAAGGGCAGGCCCTTGACTGTGGCAGAGCAAGGCGAAGAGTGGAGCTTACAGGAGGTGCTCTGCACAACAAAATACACTCTCTCTCCAGGATCAAAGGCTTCACCAGAGACTTCTCCCTCCCCTGCCTCCTCTGGATTTCCTATCTCACCTACGAAAGGAAAGAAACTAAGAAGCACGTGTGAGGGTCACAGCCCAGAGACACGGGCCCACCTAGAGACTAGTTTGAGCTGTACAATCAGGGCTGTTCCCTCCCCCACACCTCACCACCAGCCAGCAGGACTCGGGGGGAACAGCCCCGAGTCCAGCTGAAAGAGTGGCAAGACGAAGACTGTGCCTGAGGAGACGGTCTTAGCTAAGCCCAAAGCCAACACAGGAGCCGAGCGCATCCACACTGGAGTAGACAGAAGCCTCCAGCACCAACAGCTACGGCAGACCCAAACACAGCCAACTCCTGGTCAAATAAACGTGGGACCTCACGGGAAAGGCCACCTTGCCCGAGTTTCTACTCTTATGACATCGTATCCAGCTCTCAATAAAATCTTACGAAGAATACCAAAACTCAAGAAGAAACAAAGCACGCTGCAGATCCACACTTGGGTATGACACAGATTTTATTATCGACATGGCATTTAAAGTAACGATGATTAATATGGTCAGAGCTTTAAGGACAAAAGGGACAACGTGCAAAATGGATGAAAACTGTAAGGAAAAACAAAAAGAAATTGAAATCAGAATACTAACAGAAGTGAAGAATGTCTTCAGTGGGCTTATCAACAGGTTGGACTGGACCTTAGAAATGTTGTAAATGGGAAGAGAGGGAATTAAAATATTTTACCTGAAAAAAAAAAAAGCCTCTAACCTGGAATTCTATATCCTGCGATAGTATCATTCATAAGCGAAGGAAAAAAAATAAAGATATTCTCAAACAAACAAAAATGAGGGAACTTGTCACTAGCAAACCTGCCCTCTGAGAAAATCTATACAACTTCAGGGAGAAGAAAACTGACAGGTGTCAGAAATGCACCTGTACATGAAGAAAGACTGATGGATGAACAAATGGGAAGGTAAAATAAAAACTATTTAAAAATATTTTCTTAGTTGATTAAAAAGAGAAGTGCTCCTTTAAAGGAGGAACAGTAACAATATGCATTCGGTGATTATAGCAGCTGGATACATGAATGAATGACAGCAATGTTACCAGGTATAGGATGGAGGGATTGGGAATTCTGTTAAAATGTACCTGAACTACATATGAAGCAGTAGTGTTATTTGAAAATGGACTTACTAGCTAACAGTATATACTGCCAGCTCCAAGGCAAATCCCCCCCAAAATCAAAGAAGTATCTATAATATGCTAAAAGAGGACCTAAAGTAGAATATTATAAGATGCTTAATGAAAACCTAAGGGGAGAGGGGAAAATAACAGAAAAAGAAGGAAAATAAAATGAAATAAAGAAAAAATGCAATAAATAATAAAAAAGTTTATCATGATAGAAATTAATTCATCAATATTAATAATCACTTTAAATGGAAATGCTCTAAATCAATCAATTAATGGAGCTTTTCAAAGTGGATAAAAATACACGATATATTTTGCCTAAAGGAAACCTATTTAAACATAAAGGCACAAATAGATTATAAGTAAAGGGATAGAGAAAGATAGACCATGCTAACACTTATCAGGAGAAATATTATATTCAGACAAGAAAAAACAAGCAACTTGAGAACAAGGAAACTTATCAGGGATGTAGAGGGGTAGTACATAGCAACAAAGGGATCAATTTTCCAAGGAGACACCACAACCCTAAATATATATGAACCTAACGGAACATCAAAATATATGAGGCAATACTAAAAGAATGGAAAGAGGAAATACATAAATCCACTACTATAGTCAGAGAGTTGATCATCAGTCTTCCAGCAATTGATAGATTAAACAGGTAGAAAGTAAGTATATAATTGACCCAAATGGCACAATCAGCTTGACCTAATTAACATTTAGAGAATTACACCACCCTCAAAACAACTGAAGGCATGTGCCTCCCAAGTTCACAGGGAGTATTCACCAATATAGTCCATATTCTGAGTCATAATACACATCACAGCAAATTTATCTTGACAAAAATCATACAAAGTATTTTCTCAGATCACAGGATTAAACTATAAAACAATAACAGAAAAATTGTGGGAAAATACCAAAATATTTAGACACAACACAACACATTTTTTTAAATAACACGTGGGTCAAAGAAGTCTTAAGAGATATTTTAAAATATTTTGAACTAAAGGAAACGGAGAAGACAAATTATCAGAATCTGTGAACTGCAACAAAAGCATGGGAATTTATATCACTGAATAAACATATTAGAAAACAAGGAAGATATAAAATCTGTAATCTAAGTTTCTACCTTGGGAAAAAAGAAATTTTAAGCCTATAGCAAACATAATAGAAGAAATAATAAAAATGAGAGGATAAATTGATAAAACTGAAAAGAGAAAAACAAAAGGGAAAAATCAACAAAACCAAATGCTGTTTACTTGCAAAGATCAGTAACACGATATGTCCCTAGTCAGGCTCACCAAGGAAAAAAGAGACAAGATTCCAGTTACCAATATTAGAAATGAAAGAGAGTATTAACACTACTGATCCCACAGATAATGACAGAGAAATAAGTGAATACTATAAACAGTTCTGTGCCCACAGATTTGACAACAGAGATGATATGAGTCAATTCCTTGAAAGATACAAACTACCAAAATCCATACAAGAAGAAATAGACCATCTAAATCAGCCTGTATCTATTAAGGAATTTAATCAACAATTAATAACCCTCCAAAAGAAAGAACCAAACCCACATGACTTCACTGGTAAATTACACCAAACATTCAGGGGAAAACATGACACTAATTCTCCACGATCTGGTTCACCAATCTTACAGAAAAAGCAGATGCGTATCAAGGTAACAAAGCAGAGAGCTCACATATAAACCCACACAAATATATATAGTTGGTTGACTTACTTTTTGACAAAGACCCCCACAAAAATTAAACTTAAAAAGAGTAGTGTTTTCACTCAAAGGTGCTAGAACAATTGGACATCAGTAAACAAAAGAAAAAACACATAGACTCTACAGCTTTCACATAAATAAAAATGGGTCTAAATGTAAAACAAAACGACAAAACTTCTGTAAGAAAATATAAGAGAAAATCTAGATGATCTTGGATTTGGTGATGATTTTTTTTCAAGATTTTATTTATTTATTTGACAGAGAGAGAGAGATCACTAGTTGGTAGAGAGGCAGACAGAAGCAGGCTCTCTGCTGAGCAGAGAGCCTGAGGCAGGGGCTCAATCCCAGGAACCTGAGATCATGACCTGAGCCGAAGGCAGAGGCTTTAACCCACTGAGCCACCCAGGCACCCCTGGTGATGATTTCTTTAGATATAACACCAAAAGCAAATTCCACAAAATAAAACAATGATAACAGAACTTCATTAAAATCAAAATCTTCTGCTCTATGAAATGCACTGTTTAGAGAGTGAAAAAACAAGCCATAGACTGCAAAAAAAAAAAAAATTACCTATAAAACACATAGTTAATGTAGGATTTGTATCTAAAATATACAAAAAAATCTTAAAGTTTAATAAGAAAAATAAGTAGTAAAGAATGAGCAAGAGATCTGGATGGACACCTCACCAAAGAAAATATACAGATGGCAGATGGCCGTATAATAAGACAGTCAACATCAGCTTTTATTAGGGACACGCAAATTCTGACAATGACATACCAACACACCTATCAGCATGTCTAAAACCCCAAAAGTTTCCATTATCATCTGAGGGTCCAAATGTGAAACAAGAGCAGCTCTCTTCCATTCCTGATGGAAATGCAAAGTAGGACAGCCGATTTGCAAAGCAGTGTGGCAGTTTCTGATAAAGCTGAGACAAAGCTTTACTATCTGATTGGGCAATCAAGCTCCTAGACATTTATTCCATGTATTTAAAAATATATGCCCACACAAAAACCTGCATGCAGATGTTTACAGCAATTTTATTCATAATTATTAAAAACCAGAAACAATCAAGGTGTCCTTCAATTAATGCGTAGAAAAGGGGACTGCTGTACAATTCAGACAATGAAAAATTATTCAGTGCTAAAAAATGAGCTATCAAGCCATGAGAAGACACATATGACATCTTAAATCATACTGCTAATTAAAATAAGTCAATTTGAAAAGGTTACATTAGTGTATGATTCCAATTACATGACATTATGGAAAAAGAAAAGCTATAGAAAGATGAAATCAACAGTGGTTTCTATGGGATTAGAAGACTCGGGAGGGGAGGCTTAGGTGCCGAACAAGGGACTTTTTAGAACAGTGAAATTATTCTGTATGATAACTGTCATGGAGACTAGATGACATTCTGCGTTTGTCAAAGCCCGTGTATCTTTATAGCCCCAAGTTACATTAATGCAGGCCAATCTGTAAAAGTCATGAGGAGGTAAGAGGATCCTAGGAGGGAATGGTGCGATCAGAGAATCCAGCTGGGCCACCAGTAAATGGAACCACTCCCCTGAAGGGGGCAAGGAGAAGCTGTTCACCACGGTATGGTTGCTACAGTTGTTTCCACACGGTATGGTTGCTACAGTTGTTTCCACATGATTACAGTTAACAATTCTAATACTGCTCTACATGTATACTGGGACTGAATAATCAAATGGATGGTGGAAAATGAGAGTCAGGTTTCTCACTGTAGGTGTGTGAGTTTGCAGATAAATAGCAAGAGGTTAATATGATCCATGTGGTAATAGATGAGAGCTGGAGATAAGAGAATGAATTCATGTGTATCTTAATATAGATACATCTGTTTACCTATGGAAACAGTTATAAATATGCATACATAGGAAAGGATTATTGTGTACTTATGTGCTTCCTTCTCTGTAAGCTGAGGGGGCCTAAAATCAATGCCCCCCCCAGGAGTACTGAGCGCCCTAGTACTCTAATATCATACTCTAATAAAATGAATGAAAGCTCCTTGGAGAATGGGTTGATTCTAGGACTAGAGCAAGAAATATACAAGGTGAGCTTTGACCATCTCCTAGTGCCAGAAATTAAGAAGCACTTAAACACATACACACAGACACACACAATGATGGAAGCAGGTTACAGACACAGGGTCAAGCCTCAAGAATTCTCAACAGCCAAAGCTGAAAAAATGTGAGAAACAAAATAAGTAAATAAAATGAAGTGGTAGGAATGTAACCCAAAATAAATAATACACATCCATGAATCTATACTGAATAATATAAATGATCTAACTAATCAGCTAATTAACTATCTAACCAACGAATAGAGAACAAGAGACAAATCTCTCATGCGCTAAGATTCCAAATAACTTATATATGGGATATAAATTACACTCTGCCCTCAAGGATATGGAGCATAACTCCTCATTCCTTACATTCGCGCTGGGCATAGTAACTTCCTTCCAAGAGTACAGTTCAGAAGTGGGGAGTGGAAGAGGAACTTTAAGCAGAGAAACCTGACAAGCATGACGTCAACTAAGTAATCGAGGTCAACGCCAATATGGGTCATTCATATGAATAGCAGATTCCCTCGATACAATGAGATGAGATGACCCTTTATTTCTGTGATCTTTTTCCCAAACATCCATAACCTGTGTCTAATTATGAAGAAAACATTAGAGAAATCTCAAAAGATAGAAGTGCACAAAATATCTGACCAGTACTGTTTAGTCAAGGGCATCAAAACAGAGTTTGAAAAATAGCCACAGAAAAGGACGTCCAAAGAGGCAGGACAAACGTAATGTCATTTCTGGGTGGGATCCTGGAACAGTAGGAGTACGTTAGTGGAAAAACCAGAAAATCTGAATAAAATATGGATATTTGTTAATAATAATGTATCATCATTGGTTCATTAATTAGAACAAATGTACCATACCAATGAAAGATATTAATAATAGAGACAGGGTTGCGGTATATAAGAATTCTTTGTACTGTCTTTGTAATTTTTTTGTAAATCTAAAACTTCTTCTAAAATAAAAAGTTGATTTAAAGACATAACCCCAAGCAACTTGTTTTCTGTCAAAACAACACCAGCCATTGAGTAAACAATAAACACTAACTTTTCTAAAACCCTTACCCCGACTTCTACATCTGGGGATCATAATGGGCTGTGTTAAGTTTCACATTTCACACACACACACACACACACACACACACACACACACACACACACACACATCTCAGCAATTGGTGTGATGTTCAATGAACTAGGGCACAAATCATATTACTCTCCCAAGCAATCTACAAACTAGAACAGCATCAGACCCTCCTAGAAACCCTTCCATCTCCCATCTTACAAAGTGCAAACACTCAGAGGCATCCCCCCATCCTCTTTTCCTATAATGGATTCCAGGGGACCCCGCAGCATTGAAGGACCCAAGCTGTGGTAAACCACTTCAAATAGTTACTCGTTTTTGGTTTTTGTTTCGTTTTGTTTAAAGTTATTCTTCTTAATGAGATCAAGTAGCCTCGAATATCTAACAGCCTTAAGTCTCAGGGGCAGATTAAATTTTCTTTGAGAAATATTCCAGAAAAGACAAAGCCAATAGAGAGAGAAAATGACCAGCAGCCCTCCTGTGCTCATGGGGGTAAGTCCCAGAGAATTGTGGGGGATCGTACACCTTGGCGTCCACGCTTCTGAGCCAGTTCCAGCAACTCGCTCTCCCAAAGTTTCACATCAGAAAATAAATAAACCCTTTTTTTGGTAAGCCACTGAGTGACTGAATGACATCCTTCACTGATCTCTACCTCTCTGCATTGTATTTTCAAGCCAGGAGGAGGTTTAACACAAGTCTTTGGCATGCCATCCACATGGCCTTTGCTCATGTTACTTCTTCTAACTAGAATACATTTACTTAGCTGGTTCACCTGATAAATACCTAATGCCTCAAGATTTTAAGTCACTTTAAACATGACTCCATTGGTTTTAAACTTTTCCCAACCTCCTCCCTAACCAAGTAGACATGTTCATTCACCACAAGAGTTACCCCATGAACTCTGTACAGACCATTATCCAAACACTCATCACAACTAATTTCAGGAATATATTTAAAAATCTCCCCTGCTAGTCTGTTGGTCTACAAAGATCAAGGAATAACATACTTATTTTCATATCTCAGTTGTCTAATGCAGGACACACTAGGAATTCTAAAATATGAACGGGCAAAATTAATGAAGGAGAGGAGATTAAGGATGGATGTATCTATACATGTTCTGGTTTCTTACCTATTTTCTACCTATTCAAATATTCTTGATAATGAAAGTCACTTTTAACAGTAAGAAATAAAATGAGTTGATTTCTATTTGAGCCTTCACCTAAGCTTGTCTAGCATTTACCCTTGCTAACCACACACACACACTCACACACATGCAAACACAAACACACACACACATACACTAACCTACCAATGAAAAAAATGGAATTGCGCTTGCCCTCACGTATTCATGAACAAGTTTCATCTCTGGGAGAAGGTCCCCTGCAGTAACACTTGTCTTCTTGGGTCCAAAACAATTCTATTTATTTGCTAATTCACCCATTAAAGAAAGGAAGAGATTCTGTCATATTTAATCTGTAGATCCTCTAGATATAGACAAGTGATTTTGAGAAATGCATCTATTTCAATAAATTGCCATTAGAATCAGTAATTGGATGTCTTACAGAGTTTATGAAATGTGATGCTTTGCATACTTTAAGTCCCATTCTCACCGAGCTTTGACAACAAAAACTCCTAAACCCACTAAAAGGACAATATTTTTCATAAGTGTCTCATTTATTTCAAATAATATTTCATTTTTTAAAAAGTTCCAGCACAACAGAAGATTCTGGGCATTTAGATTTTCTTATAATGTGATATCATCTGTTCAACATTTTATTAAATAGTTTGGTATTTTAAAATAAACACTTCATACAATATACTATACAGTATATTTCATAAATTTTATCTGAACTAAAAAAATTAGACCATAATTAACTTCCTTGCAAATGTTAACTATATATTATTTTAAATATACCAATTATCTAAAAATATAGATATATCATATCTATATTTAGATATCTAGATATCTATTAGGTATCTATATAGAATGTCAGTAAATTCTAACATTAATAATAATTCTTAGTTTGCACACATTCTAAAATCTGAATGATTTGCTGTAAATGTTAAGTGAAAATATAATAAAGATTAGATTTAATTAACCTTGACATCACTTTCACTATGTTTTAAAACTAAGTCTTTCATGAAATTTTAGATATTATTAAGCTATCTTCCTATCAATCTCTGGAATGATTAACTCTGAATGATATACAGCTTTGGATTGGATAAATAATCAAAATATAATGAGTTATGACAGATATTTTTAAATCGCTGTAATTTTAATGCATAGTTCGTCAGATCTGACAACATGGGTAGGCAGAAGATACACCTTTCTATTGCGATGTGTTCTTACAGATAATTTTTACATGTTTTTGTCATACATATTATAATCTGTAGTCCTGAAATGATAATTACGCCCAAAGAGTTAAAGCGTTATGTACAATCTTCGGGAATGAACCGCAGAAGGAAAAGACCAACCGAGCGAAGGCACCCGTCGAACTAAGAAGATGTGACAAAGCTACGGTGACTTCAAGGAGACCGAAGGGGATGGCGCTGGGTGCGGGCAGAGCTTCCGAGGGTGTCACTCCCGACAGCCTCAGTCGGACGCCAAGCTGGCAGCGCCGATGGACAGACCATCCCTCCGTTTCAAGCGCTAAAGAAAGTTACGGGTCACCAAGATCCTCTCCTGGCCACGAAGCATGGATGGCAGCAAGTAACGTATTTGAAAAACAACTGCATCTGTGGTTTTGATCCTGAGATTTGGGTCTTCAGCCACTAGCCACGCTCCCTGTGCGCCAACTAAGAGTCACTCCACAAGCGCGTGACGCCCGTGGAACTGCTCCGAAGCAAGAACATCCAAGCACGCTGCGTTCCATAAAGAGCAGAACAAGCCTGATCCTTGTTACCGAACAAATGTATGACTGTTGGAGGACAATCCGTTCTCTTAAAATGTTAAGGATAGAGCCATTAAGAATGAAACACCTCTCCAGGGATAACATACTGATTAGAGGGAGAGGGTCGCCAAGGGGTAAGTACAATAAGCCCTTCAAAGTCCCTTAAGTACCGGCATCCCTCGAAAAATGTTGGTGTGCCTGTGTACCTGCTGAAGTAATTCTGGAATGACGCATATCACATGTGTTAATAGGGATTATTGCTGGTCAGTGGAATTAACATTAAATTTCTGGCTTCTCTGTATCTTTATTTTTCTACCATATATGATTATACTTTAAATAATCGAAAAATAGAAAACACTATAAAACATTTAGAAGTAAATAAGGACTCTATTTTTGCATTACTCAAAGGATTCATGAGTTTTACTTTAAAGATCTTTAGTATATTAAAATGACTTTGATACTTACAATGTCAGTTATATCAGATTTCTCTAGGGAAGATGGATTGAGGTAGTTTTTTTAAGTGAATATATATTTTTATTAATAATAGAAGATTCACAATTCAAAAGCTAAAATTTTTTTAATTTTTTTAAAGATTTTATTTATTTATGACACAGAGAGAGAGAGAGAGAGAGATTACAAGCAGGCCGAGAGGCAGGCAGAGGGAGAGGGGGAAGCAGGCTCCCCACTGAGCAGAGAGCCCAATGCGGGACTCGATCCCAGGACCCCAAGATCATGACCTGAGGCAAAGGCAGAGGCTTTATCCCACTGAGCCACCCAGGCGCCCCTAAAAGCTAAATTTTTTAAATTATTAATTCGAATGGAAGTCTGCGTAAATGAAATATCACCTGTTCATTAGTAGTCCAAATTATAAAGTGGTGGCCTGTTAATCCTCATTCTAGACATTCTTCTCCTGTATGCTATCCCTCAGGGAAAGCATGGAGAACATATGTGGTGGTTATAATGCTATTTTAATCTAGATGGCTTTGAAATAAAACAGATACTGCTTTTGGCCAGTGACAGGAGACAAAATCAATACCCTTTACAGACTTACGTGAGCCACCTCCCTGTATCTTGGATGTCCTTAGGGTGTCTGTCTGGGTCCTAGAGATATGTGCACTAGCTGTTGGAAAGTGTGAGCGGCCAAAGATTTTAGAATAATCTATGCCGAAATGATATCACACAACTGTCAAGGGAGCTGCCAGAAATGACGCAGACACACAGATATCTGACTCACACAGACACAGGGACGAAAACTCCCCCCTTTCTCTCCATATGTTCAGAAAAGAACGAATGTTCATATTCCATCCTCAAAACAGAGCCTCCAGCTAGCCCCTTTCTCAAAGACAGACTGAGCTATTCAAACTTCTAAGGATGTCTATTATAATGTTCCCAGGACACCACAATTCTGCAGCAGACTCATGGCTCTCAATTCCTGAAGAAAAGGGAGCCCCCTTACCTTGATTACAGGTAACTTATCAACCAGCAAAACCAAGGTGACCGCGGACATGCGCACACAGCGCCGGTATCACCAGATGGAGTCTATGTCTTATTTCCCCCAAAAGTCTAACTGGTACAAACATAGCTCCCACCTGTAGCATCTAACAACATGAAATCTATACCCAAATGCTTAAAAATAGGTAATAGAGTCAATTAGCAGTGTTTTTGTAACGCTCCATAGCCATAAAGGAAATAATCCAAAGGATAAAATGAAATTCATAGGACTCTTGGTACCCGTGTTGGCCAAATATTTAATCGTATTTTCACAAAGTAATCTGGTAGTCAGATTCAAGTGGTAGAGATCAGTTCCTTCTCCTTCCTGTGCAAATGTCATCACGGCTGACAAAAGGGGAAAAGGCGCATTGGAGTGGCAGAAACATGGGGGAGTCATCGTGCTCTTGAAAACTTTAGAGCTGGGAGCATTTCAAAGAATGATTTGGAATATCACTTACGGTCTTCATAAAAAAAAATTAAAACTGCACTAAATCTTGTTCAGTCCATGAACTAACGTGTAGTAGAATTGACTTTAGGTAAAGCATTTTCTGAATTTAGTGGTGAGCAAGGGAAGGATGAGCTCTGTCCACTAGTGACTTACCGTATTATTTTATCATACTATTCTTCCCATAATCAAAACATCTGTTCCATGAAGCCTCTAATTCACCCTGACACAGATATGAAAGAAATGTCTCCGGCATGTTTCGCATAAGCCTCTTAAATCATTCTTAATTAACACCTAATTTCTATCACAAACCAAAAAAAAAAATTTAATTACTTACGACAAAATAAAAGAGGATATGGCTCTTTGAGGATGGAAAGCCTTCTTTTTATTCTTGCCCTTGTCCCTGGCCCTCAACGCATCAATTTATGATTTACAAGGAATGTTATGTCTTCAAACGGAGGGTTGAACATATGACCTGGTTGGTCAGAGAACATTCGGGTTTTCCTCTGTGGCTTTGGTGTTGGATTTATGTGGGTCTCCTTTTCCCCTCAAAAGTGCCCCCATTTGGGTAATAAATCACATCGTCACTTTTTATACAGGGTAGAATTCCTAGGTCAACTTTGGTAAACATTTGAATACAAACGTTCAAGTGTTGCAAGCCTTGCAGTCTACCAGCCCTAGAGGTCAAGGCTCTCTGCTTTAGGGGAGAATAGTAAGACGGCCCAATGACAGGCTTTAGTTGCAGGATGAGGCACAGTCTTAAATCTTTGGTGACAAGCTGGATCACATTAATAAGTGACCTATTTCCCAGTTTTCTTACAAATGATTAGGTTGAGCTAAAAAAAAAAAAAGACTCCAAAGGAGCTTGCATATTGAATATGTTATGGTTCTAGGGATCCTTTTGAGATAAAATTAGCTTGGGAAAAACTGGGACAAGATTATGAGATTGAGCTTTTTCCTCTTCTAGAATAAGCTTTTGGGAGCATTTCAGAAATATTACTAATTTGTATTTTATTCTTTCTAAGTGTTGTTCCACTTAGAGCCCCAAAGAAGGGCTACTTCTGGTGTTGGAAGCAGTCTAATGATACCAGACTTCTTTGATGATAAGGTGAGGCATCAGGGGGTAAACATCACTCAGAATGATGAATGATTTCAAACAGGGACTTGACTGTGTATTTCTAGATCTCAAATGTCTAATTCAGTGAGAAATTCTCTCTCAAAACCCTTTATCAAAATTTTAAACTACACAAAATTTCTATTCACTAGTATTTTTATTCTTCCAATTTTCCAAATCTCAAGCCAATCAAAACCCCTACTTTCCCTCGAACTTTTGAATTTATCTCCTACAAAGTTCAAACTCTGTGCAGATGTGGTTTAGGTGACAAAAACCAAAGTAGTCACAATTTGCCTACCTCAGGGGGGTAAGGCATCTGAAATGATAATATTTGAGGTCTGAAATTTTTTTCTGTCGTAACAAAAACTGTGTTTTCCTTGAAAGTCTTTACAGAGCTACTAAAATTCCCAGTGCCTTTAATATAATATGGTTTAAAAGTATTGGAAATGTGTACATTTGATTAAAACAGTGAAACAGTTACTTAAGAAAACACCGTATTTGAGAGGCAAACATTTTGCAAAACATGAATTCTGTGCACACAAAGTCATGTTAAAAACAAACTATTCCTACTGCGTTTTGCAAAGCTGTCCCTTATGCCTGATGACTTCTCTGCAATAGGATCCAATTACTCTTATCCCACATCTACGGGAAGGACCCCACGCCCCTCAGCTCTTTATTACTATAAATATGTTCAGCAAATCAGGTTTGTGCCTGTCCCACACCGACGCCATGGGAGAGATGCTCTCTTGTGTGAGATCTTCATAATGTCATGGGACACCCACAACGGAGCGCTGTTGGGTTACTCTTCAAAATAGTCACACCAATTTGAACAAAATCAGTCGTATTCTATTAGTATACACAATCAGTGTATTTCATAACAAAGTGGCGAAAACTCGGTGGCTTCAGCTGGAGAAATTTCTTGTCCTGAAATCCGGGTGCTGGCAGCGCAATGCTCTGGATGGCGCTCTTTGCCTCGCCCTCCTGTTTCGTGTCTGCCACAACCCTTGGCGTTCCCAGGCTTAGAGACACGTTCCTCCAGGCGCACAGCTGTCTCCTCCTTGTCCTCGCTTCCCCTTCCCTCTGTGCCCGTCCGTCTCTGAATCCAAATTTCTCTCTCGTATAAAGACACCAGTCTGGAAGGGAGCCCACCTTAATGATTAATTTTAACTTGGTAGCAATTAGCGACATAGCAACTTTCTCTTCCCAAATGTCCACCCTGGCACTTGCCATTTTTCTGACTTTTCTTCTTTTAATCTCGCGGGGACGACTAACATCTCCTACCACTTCTGTGAGTCCTCTATTACTGAAGGTGGTTGGAGGTCCAGTCATATTCTAGGCACCCACCTTCTTCCTAGGGAGTTTTGTTCCACAGACTCTCCTTGCACACTGCACATTCGACCTATTCCTTTCTTCTTGGGATCAGATGCTGCCAATTCTAATTCTCCTCCCGACATCACCTCTATTTTGAATTTGTATATGTGCCTGCTATTGACCGGAAATCATTCATTTTGTTGTACTCACATCCACTGAGGTATTCTCCTATGAATCGAATTTTTTTTAAGCTAAGAAATTCATCTTTTCCAAAGGATGATGAAAACATTTAATTTTTCCCCCTATCAGTTTAAGAGTTTTATATATTTCAGTCACTACTTCAGTGGGATTTATTTTGAATATGTATGATTTGGGGATCCTATCTTCAAATTCACCTTAATGAGATAGCTTGCTGAGTGTGATCTTCCGTTCGTCTTTTCCTCAGTAACTTGAGGTGTCACTTGAGACATGGTATGCCAAGTCCTTCTGTCCCTGTCAGGGGTCTACCTAAGGATTTCTATTCCTTTCGTTAATTTACTTGTCTGTTTCTGAAATTCAATGCACACTGTGTTTTTACTACATTATTTTATATATTAGTATTTAATAGGGATTTTTACCACCTTTGATCTTATTTTTTTTATTTTAAAGATTTTATTTATTTATTTGACAGAGAGAGAGAGCTCACAAGTAGGCAGAGAGGCAGGCAGAGAGAGGGGGGGAAGCAGGCTCCCTGCTGAGCAGAGAGCCTGATGTGGGGCTTGATCCCAGGATCCTGAGACCTTGACCTGAAGGCAAGAGACTTTAACCCACTGAGCCACCCAGGCACCCCTAATCTTATTTTTCAAACTGTCATAGAGATTTATGTAGTTTAGGTTATAGACTGTAGGAAAATAAAACTAGAGGATCATATATAGATAAAAAGATCAGGTTTTCAACTCCCCTACTAAAATAAGTTGTAGAAATTCTCATTAAAATTGCACTGAATTTAGAAGCTAATACAAATACATAAAAAAAACTGCTCTCATTTGAGGTAACTTTTAAGATCCTTTAACAGAATTTAAATTCTTCCCTCTAAATATCTAGGGCATAGTTTATCATGTCCATTTCTATTTATTTTTTGAGGATTTTGCCAAGTTTTTTTTCCTAATATATTTTCCAGGCTCTTAGTGCCATATATGCTTTTTTTAAAAAAAGATTTTATTTATTTATTTGGCAGAGAGAAAGAGATCACAAGTAGGCAGAGAGGCAGGCAGAGTGAGAGGGGAAGCAGGCTCCCTGCTGAGCAGAGAGCCCGATGTGGGGTTCAATCCCAGAACCCCGAGATCATGACCTGAGTCGAAGGCAGAGGCTTTAACCCACTGAGCCACCCAGGCACCCCATTGTGCCATATATACTTTTTGTAAGTTGATTATGTATCCAGAAATTTTACCTAATTCTCTTTATTTTTAATAATTTATCTATTAATATTTTGATATTTATGTATCCAATCACAGAATCAATCATGTCTTCTGCAAATTTTGAAATTTATTTTTATTCCAATTTTTCTACACCTTAATTCATATTCATACTTATTGCTTTGCCTAGAACTTCTAGTTCTATGTAGAAGAACATTCTTTCCTTGATCTTAGAAACACCATTGCCTTGTTCTTAGAAATTTCTTAGAAATATTGAGTCTAAAATGTCTGTATCACATATGCTCTTTGTTTTAGGATATAATAATGGGGTATATAAAAGAAGCTCTCTTTTATGTTTAATTTCTGGGTAGCGAATTATATCAAATACTTTTTCAGCATGCACTGAGAAGATTGTGTCATTCCTTGATTCCACTAATTGGGTAAGTTATATTGTAATATTTTCTGATGTATAATCCCACTCAATTTTTGAGGCACTTATTCATAATATTCATATCTTGGAGTTCAAGCCACACATCTCAGTCTGTTATTGTCACAGGTAACAATTTTCCCAGTTTTTTCTTTTGTTTTGTTTTGTTTTTAGCACTCTGAAACCCTGTGGGAAAAAAGAATAAAGACTAACAACAATGTGAGAATCTCACCAGATTATCATGCATTTATCCTTTCTGAAACTCTCCGGTAAGTCATCCTTCTTTTCATTGATGAGGTATTTTAGTACCCCCGGTTATTAAATACTGTCACTGGAAAGTGAGCTCCAGAGCAGCCCCCCAAGTGTTTAAGAAAAGCCAGCACTTTTTAAGTCCTCAGTTAACTGTGTGAATATTTATCTCCTCCCTCCAATCCTGAGGACAGCTCAGAGGAATAATTGCTTGCCAAGAAGCAATTGGAAAATTGTGACTTCTAAATTGGCTATTTCTATGCAAAGTGTTTTGGCCTTTTTAGGAGGTGCGGTATTAGAACTTTCTAATTAACTTCAATTTGCAAATCATAGTTGACTCTAATTTGCAAATTCCATGTATTCATGTGAGTCAAGAAGAGTTAATATTAAGTGTTGCCTAATCAGGTTACAAAAATAACAGGAGAGTCATCTGCCTGTTGTTTGTTAATACAAAGAACACTTGGAACACAGTGTGGTCTCAGCAAAACAATGAACACAGTCATGCATATCAGGGAGGAAATTGAAAATGCCGAACTCCAACTGAATAAATCCTTCTCAGGAAACCATTCTGCCTTAAGCCTGATGAAAGCCCCATCTAACTGGATGGACTTCCAGTGACAGCGACATCCTGTGACCATGTTTGCAATATTTTTGGCTCAAGTCTTTCACAAGGGGCTGTGGTCCTCCCATTTCTGTTAACGAAAGGTCCAGTGACTCTTTCTTTCCCATCTAGTGCATTTTATATATTTAAATAGCAAGATTGTCTAGAGTAATGGGATTAGCCATCACTCATTTCTTGAGCACCTAATATCTCTTGCTTACTGGGCTGGGAACTGGAAGGCACACAGTGCTTATTAAACTGTGTGTTCATTTTTTGATGTGCTTATCACCTCTACTTGGATTGCAAAATCCTTGAATGCTGAGACTCTGCTTCATTCTTCATTTCATTCTTCTCGATATATCCATGGTCTGGTGCAATCCTGGATCAGGGTGGGTGCCCAGTAAATGCATGTGGCAAAGATAACGAGTAAAAGGATGAAGGAAGTATGAGCAGAAAGTTTGACCAAAATCCAGGTGACAATGTAATGGGGAATTGGTAGACTCAAGCAATCACAGTAATTAATGAAGCCAGAGCCCACAGAGAGTGGGGAAAAAACAAAACAAAACAAAACAAAACACACTTTTGAGCAGATTTCATTTCTTCCTAAATAGATTCTAATTCATTAATGTTAAGCCCCGATTCAACTAACCACTTCTATCAAATAATGTTCTAAATGGGTTTCCTGGGTTATAACAATATTAGCTTCATAACAGAGTCTGGTGTATTTCTGTTGGATTTTTAGAAGCCACTGGGTTTTCAACCTTTAATATCTATGAGGGTTTAAATTGCTTTGAAGGCTGGTCAGTATGTCAAGAACACTTCATTGCGGATGAAGGATTTTGCACTTTTATTAAAATTAGAGGTGGGGAAAGAGACTGTTCTTAATAAGAAAGCAAGTACCAATGATATCCATTCATAAACAAGAGATCTCTCGCAGAAAAAACTACCGCAGATGCCTTTCTCAGAACAAGGACCATGCACTGAATTGTGCTTTCAGTTTCAAGAGCGCCATCTATCGGAGACGAGCATTCATGTCAACTGCCAGTATTGGGTGGGGGCAACTCTTTTTCTAACCATTTGCTCATTTAAGAGACTGTGAAATGTCTTTAGAAGCCAAAGTGCATCGTCTAATTTGGAGTAGTAGCAAACTGTTCTACAAATCTAACCGGCGGTGGGATGAAAAAAATATATCAGAGAAAGATACAATAAATTGAAGGATGTATATTGATTATACATGCAATTGTGCTTTCAAAGGCTTATCTCCTGGTCCCTGGAGACTGTCAGACTTCCAGACTCCTACCTCAGCATTCCCACTGCCTCTGACGGCTGCCTTCCCTGGATCTGCAGTGCCAGGCTGGCACCTGAGAGAAATATGTGGACCGCAGAATTCAAGGTACTGTGTTAGACCTATATTAAAAGTTTTCTTTCTCACCAACTAAATTTACTTCCTGGGTCAATTTTCTCTGAGCTTAACCCTTTTTGTGCATGTCCTCATTGAATAAGCACTCAGGATTAGACGATACTTTGAACGTCCTGCATATTATATTTGTGCCGATTTTACCTAAAGTTGCAATGAATTTTGACAGCTATGCCAAAAGTTCCTGCTCTTTCTTACATGAGGTTTGATAGCCGAGAATCTCTTAACCTGAGAATTTTAAGGTTAATCTTTAAAAAAAAACTTAAATAAATGATTTTATGTGTATCGTTTGCTTTCTTAACTTTCAGTTGCAATTGGCATACTGTGTGTTACCGATAACTGTATCCGTGAAATATTCATCTTTCTCTGCCATTAATAACTCTAATAAGGAGGACTGACACAGTACTGAGTGCTCCCAGCAGAGATCTCCCTCTGCGTTCACACCATCAGGCCATCATCTGGCTTTTAAAAACAGTCACTGAAACCTGTTAAAAATCTATTTAAACATACTACACTTAGCTTAAGTAGTGTACACTCTTTTTAAAGAGATGAAAATCCTTTATCATATTATTTAACATTCTTCTGAAGATTTTCATCATGCAATCTAGACACAAAAAATATACAATTATACTGGGATGTTTGAGTGGCTCAGTTGGTTAAGCATCTACTTTCGGCTCAGGTCATGATCCAGGGGTCCTGGGATCTAGCCCCGAGTCAGGCCCCCTGCTCAGCAGGGAACCTGCTTCTCCCTCTCCCTCTGTCCTTCCCTGGTCTCTCTCTTGTTCTCTCTCTATCTCAAATAAGTAAAATGTAAAAAAAAAAAAAAAAAATTACAAGTATACAAATTAAAATAGAAAAGCAATTGTAATTCTTTCCGGATTATGTCATATTATCCCTTGTTATGGGTTGAATTATGTGCCCTCACCCCTCAAAAAAGCCATGTTGAAGTCCTAACTCCCAGGACATCAGAATGTGACCTTATCTGGAAGTAGGGCTTTGCCTATGTAATTAGGATGATGGGTTAAGACAAGGAGTAGGGAGGAGTTCTAGCCCAATGTGCCCAGTACAGGTAAGAAGATGGCCTTGTGAAGACAGAGGCACCTGAGGAGAACAGCAATGATGTTGGAAGAGGGGGCCAATGCCGCTGCAAACCCAGGAACCCCAAAGATGCCAACGAGCCACCAGAAAGAAGCAAGAGGCAAGTTGGAGTCCAATACAGGCTTTGAAGGTGGCTCGGCCCCACCAGAACCTTGGTTTTACTCGATTTCCTGCCATTCGGCACAGGTTGTAACAGAGTCCAGGGCCCTCCTCCTTCTTCTGCACCAAACCGGCTTTGGGGCTGTACCTACATCTTTGGCGCAGAACCTTCTGGAACTGCACCCTTTCCCCAGGCTTCCCTCTGAACGACTGCTTGGCCCCGCACATGTTATTACTCATTCATCATCACAGCCTGCATTCCAGTTCTATCTCTTGTGTATTATTTCTCTCTCTCAACTGAAATAAGAGCTGTTAGAAGACAGAGCCAAGGCCACGGGTTTATTCTAGACCTCTTGAGAATCTTAAGGGAACAAAAGGTAACCTGCATGATGTTCTTGAAAGGAAAACTAGAAGCAAGATGAATCATCGATTCAGTGGCCATCCAAAACCACCGCACTTCATGTCGTGATGGTCTTTTCCAGTCTTAACAAATAAACCCAGAGAGCAGAAAACGGAATACTTCATTGCCTCATGACCAGAGAGCCATCACCCTCCGCTTGTGTTCAGGGAGGGCGCTGCCGAGCGCTGGGAAGAGGCCCCGCGCAGCCGCCAAGGGCTGCCCTCTGAGGACCCCGTGTAGCCGGAGCCACTCACCGTGCCGCACAGTAGGATATGAGTGAGTATCTTAAATAAGTAATTTAGAAGCTATTTGAATGCAACCAGTTTCCATGGCCAAGAAAGCAATAAGAGAAAGTGGTATTAATGGACATAGGGCTTGGGGTGGGTCCCACGAGGAAAGGTGGTGAACATTCCGGATGGAACGCGGATACATCTCCAGTCCCACTCGCTTCAATTACAATCACTGTGTAATCAAGAAAGGAGGCAGAAAAGAAAAACAGAAAATAATAGGATGACTTGGAGAGATTCTAAGTCCTTCAAGGAGACATCTGGAAAATCCAAAGATTCTAGGGACTGTCAGAAACTGACTAGTTTCGGGTCATCTACGTTTAAAAGGGCTCACTGGGACATTGACACCAAAAGCAAGAACTGGGGGGTCGGGGAAGGAACATTAGAGAGGTCCATGTTGAGAAGCAGGGGTTGGTCACATTTTCCGTCTGGTCATTATTCATTCCTGATTGGATATTCGCCCTTCACCAGCCGCAGGAGGTGAATGTCGGTCAGACCAGCAGCCCCTCACCCACGCAGGCAAATCGGTGGACACGACTTCCCTTTTACACACATCCACGTGGATCCACTTCTCCCCATAAGCCTCTTAGGATTCCCACCAGGGAAAAGTGAATACCTCCTCACGTTGAACATATTTTGCAACCTTCTGTTCCTCCCACGAGTTACCTTAAAGCTTTGTGAAATGAAAAGAATCTCCTCTTAATCAAACGATGGAGAACCACTGCCAGAGGCTGCTGACCTCTTAGACAGAAGGAAGGACTTCCTGGCAGGGGACGTTGTTAAACGTCAAAATGATTTAGCAATAAAGGTTGTGGAATCAGCTCCCCTGCAAATCTTCCAATCTAGGATGAATCACGTCCCTGAAAAACTGTTGACACCACATGACTTCTGCAAAGGCAGGGTAGACTAGCCTCAGTGCCAAAAATTAACTAGTATGGAAAACTATCAACGGCACGAAGACAAACCTCTGATCCCTTCCAGCCCCGGCAGTAGACCCTCCACATCCAACTTAAAAGAGCTGCATGGAATTAAGCCTCAGCCGGACGCAAGCACATTATAAATGATCTTTCCAGACAAGCCAACCTCTTTCGCTCAAAGAGATTATTTTGTCCCTCATGGAATCTGCCCAAGTCCTTGGTATGTGGGGTCCAGGAGACTCTACCAACGATGCAGACTCACTCAGCCCTCCTGGAGGGCTTCAACACTGCAGAGTTAGCTGGCTCCGCCGAGGGCGAGAAAAGGACATTTCTAATTTCTTTAAGACATTGCTTCTTTTCAGAGCTTCTGAGGAATGGAATCTGCTTTTAACTCAGCTCATGATTAATAAAAGGCAAAATGAGGATCCCTGCTTCCTATCACTTTGAAGAATCAACGATAAATACATTAGGCTCAGTAGTGCCTCCAGAAGGCTGAGGAGACCCGTGTTACAACAGCTTATTATTAAAAGACTTGGCAAATAGGTGAGTTTCATGTTCCAATGACAATCCAAAAACTAGTCGTGATGAAAAACAGGGCATTTGGAAAGACCCCAGCATTAACTGTGCATTGGACCTCATAGTTTACCCCTCACCACAACCTTGGTCTTATTTTCTGAAGAAAGTGCTCCCCGGGGAGATTTCCATTTCAGGGAAATCTAGTCTCTTTATAGGTACCAAGCCTTTATCAGGCTCCAGTCTCCACCCGTTCTCCTGACCAGGGAGGCAAACCTGGCGACGTGCCCCTTAACTTGTAATGTGAAGCCACATCTAAGTGATCCCCTATTTTCTCACTTTCTACCAGACCCCGCCCTCATCCTAGGGGTCCCATCCAACCTGCAGGCACTGGCAGCAGGAAAAATAAGGGGAGATATCTTGAAGTCTTCCATACAGAGAAGGGATTTATAACTGACTATCCCAGGACCACACAGGGAGTAAGGGTTACAGCCAGAACACAGATGCTCTTGCTGTCCTTCAGTCAAATCAGAGCATATCCCAAAGTTTTCTAGATGGTTTTGTTTGCCTTGTTTTGTTTGCATTTTATATGTCCAAAGCCATGGTCTCCCATACATATTTTCAAGTATTTGTTGAATGATTCTTAACAACGGAGAAATATGCAGGAAAATAAGATGAAAGCCCACTGCCAAGTACCCACTGTCCTACCCAAGTTGGGCCAGGACTCCACCTGCAATCCACCATGATATTCATAAGATATTCATAAACAGTAAGTATCACAGTGGGAGTGACCTTGACTCATGAATAAAATCTCCCTCCTGTACGACTGTAATCATTCCCTCCTGATCACCTACTTTTAGTGTCTTTCCATTCCTCTAAAGTCTTCAGTCTTCCCATAAAAGTGTCGTGAAACCTACACTTCATTATGGCACCCTTCCGCTCAAGCTGTCCATCACCCCTCCACTGCCTGAAATTTCACTGCGTGAAATCTAAGTCCCTTCTCATGAGGTGCCAGATCCATTCCTGTCTGACCCTAATCTCTGTTCTTACACAAAACTACCCCAAAACGTCTCACACATCTCTGACCACGTGCCATGTAAAAACTCTTTATGTTTGTATGGTCTGGGAGGCCCCAGATTGCACCACCTGGATATAATTCTCTTTTTCTCTGTGATCCAACTTAAAAGCTACCAATTTGGTGATATTTTTTTTTCTAATTTCCATAAGGAGAGCTGATTTTTCACAGCTCTATTGCCTTTTTTGCGGCACATGATATTCTTCTCTAATTGATTTCCCTTATTGAAGTAGGGACTTAAAAAGGTGACTGGAATGGGGGAGGGATGAAGAGGTGGAGCGCGGAGGGTTTTAAGGCAGTGAAACTATTCTGTGTGATGTTCTAATGGTGGGTACATGGCTTATCAGTGCCCAAGGTCCACTGATTGTAACAACTGCGCCCTCTGGTGGGGGATGTTGATAACGCGGTAAGCTGTGCGTGCGTGGAACCACCTTCCTCTTAATTTCGCCGAGAACCTAAAACTGCTCTGAAAAAGGTCTTGATAAAAAATAATGGCTGAACAGCGTGTGTCTGTGTGTACGCACATACATGTGTATATCCTAGACATCTAGTATACCGGCCACATTGTAGGCATCGGTGCAAGTCTGCTGAATCAGTTCAAATGTGTCACATTTTATAGAATCTTATCCTCTCCCCACTCAGCATTCACGTCTCCAGACTAAAATGCGCTGTTATGAGGGCATCTGGGATGGGCTCGGTCAGCAGAACATGCACTTCTTGATCTTGTGGTTGTGAGTTCGAGCCCCTCCTTGCCTGTAGAGATTACTTAAAAATAAATCTTAAAAAAAAAAAAAACTGAATAAAAATAAAATGTCTGTTACCTGTTATAGCAGCGTCTTCTTTAAGAGCTATTGTTTTACTTGCAATGTACTGGTTTTTGCCTAGATGTCCTATGATTTTTTTAAAGAAAATAATAGTTTCTACAATTAAATACAGGAAAAGAGTAATTTTTTTAACGTTTGATTTCTGTTGGCTAACCACTGATCAAAAAGCATGAAAAACAAGCCCCAAATGCCACTGATGTTTAGAAAGGAGAAGAGATTCTTTAAAAATTTCCCTTAAGTCTGACCTAAGGGAGAAAGCTCTGAAGAAATGGCTCCCGATCCATACCCGGGATGACATGAGGGTTTCAGGTGAGCGAGGAGACACGGACAGAAATCCTAGCTGACCAATCTGATTGGTGCTGACCAATCAGACACAAGTGAGACCCACATTTCCAGCATCATTCTAGCTTCTGCCTCTGGAAGCAGAGGGGGCACATACCGTGGACAGCAGGAGCTGTGGTAGGGCCTTCTCTAAGTTTGAGAAGAATATGCAAAGAGAATAAATTTTCCATAATTAAGGCAAAGCCTCCTTAGGTAAGGAGGATGAGTTGTCTCCAGGTTCAAAGGCTTCAAGAAGTGAACTCAGTTTAATTCACTTCATCAATGAGCACAGAAGGTGCAAAGGTGAATGAGATCCGGTGTCAATCCTCTAGCAATTTATGTTCCAGTGGGAGAATCAATCTTATAAACTGGTAGTTTATAGAATGTGGCAAAAAGTTTTAAGAAAGGCCTGCATTTTAACTCAAAACTAGTTTATAGATTCCCACCTGTGGGAGCAGTGAGGTAGAAGTTAATGAGAGAGGGAACTCTCCATCTCAACTGGGACATTTTCCTTCTGAGAATCATAGAGAAAAAGTATTTCTTAATAAAGCAGGCATCGTCTAAAAATACCTTAGAAATCCTATCTAAAAGCTATTTAAATATGTATCCTGAAATCAAAATAACATGAATTCAGATTTTTGCGCATGAGATGTTACAAAGGAATGCAAAACAGTCCAAATTGTGAGTTTTCCAAAAATTATTCTGAGACGAAGAGGATCAGAAGTTCCACTCTATCTATCCATCTATCTATCATCTATCTATCCATCCATCTGAACACAATTGTGAATGAAGTAGCAAATATCTCAAACAGTCATAGTACTATTTAGGGGTATCAGAGCCTTGACCAAATAAAGTGCTTGTTTTGGTTGTATGGATGGTTCGCAGAGATTTAAAACTCCAAAACAGCAAGAAAATTTCTGTGGATGACCAAAATTTATTGGTTATAATGAAACACTGGGAAGATCTTCATAAGTGATACTGTCTAACAATCTAAATTTTATTATTTTTACCTTAACTGTCTACATACATAAAAATGGAATATGAATAATTTGGGGACACATCTGTTCATTGTGAAGAGGTACAATAAGTAGCAATATTATCACCTAGCACTTTTATTGTTCTTTGTAGCTTATGGAACACTTTTGCTCCCATTGACTAATTGTATTTTTTTCATTGTGGAGTGGCAATAAAATCTCCAAAATTCTGAAAGTAAACTGTAAAATCAACACATTCCAGTTTATCTTGGAGACAAAAATTTTTCAAACAGGAACATAAACAGTAATGATTGGAGAGTTGCCACAGAGATTGCATATTTATTTCACAAGGTCTCTTGAAATTCTGGTAAACAGTGTTTTCCTTCTACATTTCCCATTCCAGGAGAATGAATCCTGTACCTCTGACATGTACGACCTTCTGAAGACTCTCATCGGCAGGAGCCAGTGAAAGATGAAGTCAGGGATTAGAAAGAGAACAAAAGAAATCATCCATCAGGCAGAGAAAAAGTGAATACTTTCATAAACAGAATAAAGTCTTGAGAAAAGGAAGTCATAGCATTCCTATTTCTTCAAAAGAACGGAAGTCATAACTGTGATTTCGTTTTAGGAAGGAAAAAGCTTTGCCTTGAATATAAAAGGCTGATGATGCTCTAGACTTTGGCCAAGAGGAAACCCTGACTAAACTAAATCTACAAGCCTTTCTTTCCCTCAGCCCTTTGATACTTACCGAGGACCATACCTAACTGAGTCAACAATGTATCTAGTGGCTAAGGATACAGCACTAAAATGATCTCTGCTCTCACAGAGTTCCTATTCTAGTAGGCAGTCTGTTCTCGGGATTATGAGGGCTGTTTGCAGAAAGAACTCCTCAATAGTAGCAATTGGAAAAACTGAAATTAATCAAACCCTTTCCAAACTAGGCATTTGAGAGATTCTGCAAATTAACAATAAGCATGGTCAAAAACAAGGAATTCAGAAAGGCACTGATCACACACGTGTGCTCACGTGCACATACGGTATATGTGTGCTTATATCTGGGCACATTTATCTGAGAAGCAGCATATGTGCACCAAACAATCTGCCACTTCCACACTCTGGGCTCCCAGGCCATATTTAAATATGTATTCTGAAATCAAAATAACATGAATTCAGATTTTTGTATATATGTTACAAAGGAATGCAAAACAGTCCAAATTGTGACTTGTTTATCACACACACACACACAACAGTCCGAATTTTTTTAAAGATTGATGATTGATTGATTGATTGATTGATTGATTGATTTGAGAGAGCAAGCACTGGGCGGGGGGAGGATTAGGGAGAAGGATTCAGAATCTCCAACAGACTCCCTGCAGAGTGTGGAGCCTGGTGTGGGGCTTGATCTCACAACCCTGAGATCATGATCTGAGCCAAAATCAAGAGTCAGATGTTTAACTGACTGAGCCACGCAGGTGCTCCTGTGCTCCTAGGAATTTCTGACAATTTCCAAAGGGCAACTCTTTCCTAGGGCACGGGCCTCAGCTCCAGAATACTCCTCCCAGTAAGCTCTGTACAGCCCCAGCCAATGGGGCTACGGGAATCACCGCCATCTCAGATTACGACAAAAGAAAAGACCAAAAACAAAACAAAACAAAAACAATCTTTCACCCTTGACAGTTGGCACAGTGTAAAGAAACAAATTTTCAAGCATCTGTGAACCCATGGAGAAGAAAGTTCTTATGTGACTAGCAACGAAAGTATTATTAAGAATGGAGATAATAGGAGTGCCTGGATGGCTCAGTTGGTTGGGCATCTGCCTTTGGCTCAGGTCATGATCCTGGGGTCCTGAGGTCAAGGACCATGTAAGACTCTGATCAGAGGGCCTGCTTGTCCCTCTCCCTCTGCCTGCTGTTCCCCCTGCTTGCGTGTACTTGCTCTCTGTCAAATAAATAAATAAAATCTAATATATATATATATTTTTTTTTTTTCTTCAGAACCCAACAGAATGGACACCATCACTTATTTTTAAAATTCCAGTATGTGTAGCTAACACAGAGTTTCAGGTACACAACCTAGTGATTCAACAATTCTGTACATCACTCAGTACTCATCACTCTAAGTGTAGTCTCAATCCCCTTCACCTTCTTCCCCATCCCCCCACCTACCTCCCCTCTGGCAACTCCCAGTTTGTTCCTGTCATTAAGTTTGTTTTTTAATTTGTCTCTTTTTTCATTTGTTGTGTTTATTAAATCAAATAAAATCATATGATATTTGTCTTTCTCTGATGGACATATTTCACTTAGCATTATGCCCTCTAGATCCATCCATGTTGTTGCAAATGGCAAGATTTAATTCTTTTTTCATGGCTGAGTAATATTTCACACACATTCCACGTGTGTGTGTGTGTGTGTGTGTGTGTGTGTATACACACTACATCTTCTTTGTCCATCAATGGACACTTGGGTTGCTTCCATATCATGGCTATTATGAATCATGCTGCAATAAACTCAGGGATACACATCTTTTTTCAAATTAGTGTTTTCATTTTCTTTGGGTAAATGCCCAGTGGTGGAATTAGTGAGTCCTACAGCAGTTTCATTTTTTATTTTTGAGGAAACTCCGTACTGTTTTCCACAGTGGCTGCTCCAGTTTGCATTCCCACCAGCCGTGTCTGAGGGTGCCTTTTTCTTCACATCCTTGTCAACACCTGTTTCTTGTGGGAAACCAACATTCTTCCCACCTGTTTTTTGGCACTGTCCGGATTTTAGCAGGTGGTCTCCGAGCTAAGAACTGCACCTGCTCTCAGAATTACAGATGTTTGCTTTTGTGCTATTTCAATAAATATCTGTAGTCTCATGCTCACTAAATAATACTTATTTTATATATAACTTAGTTTATTACCTACTACTTTAAATTGTCAGGAGACCCTACTAAGCATACCATTTTATTGCCATATTATTTCATATATTTGAGCAACTTGTGGAGGTATTAGTCTGTAGCTAGTTTATAGGACGCAGTCAAATGCACGACCCTGAAGGCATTGGAAGTGCAAGATTATGAATTTACAAGGCGAAGAGTCAAGGACCAGATCGTCACACTTGAGGATGTCTCTTGGCAGTTGACGACCCATGCACGTTTTCCTGTTTATGCCCCTAACACGAATGAGATTTCCTCTCTGTCCTTCTTAGGTAGTTAGCTGTTGACTTGTCTTTGAATTAGTAATAATTAAAAAAAAGAAAGGGTAGGTCTCTGATGGCATTCGATTCTAGGATTCTGTTCTATACTTTGTGGGTTAAGGAAAACCCCTAGCCTCTAACCCTATAACATGAGTCAACTAAAGCACGATGCGAGGCCTCCTACGTGCTTATTTCCATTCACCGCAGAATTCTATTTTAGAGTCTAAGTGTCTTATCATGAGACAGGAACTCTGCCCTGTGTTTAACCATCAGTATGAAGAGAGCGTGTAAACATGTTCGATAAAGATCCTTAGCACAGAGTTGGAAGGCTCTTTCCCTTAAGTCATTTTACCCGGGTGCTAATGCTTTCATCACACAACTGGGTTTCAATCTAGTGGTCATACATATTAATTGGCAAATCTGATAGATAGGTTCGCTCTAATTCATTCTAATTAATATACTCAGATTTTAAAGGCCAAATTAGCATTTTATTTTTTTAAGATTATTTATTAATTTATTTGAGAGAGAGAGAGAGCATGAGCAGAGGGGAGGAAAAGAGGCAGAAGCAGACTCCCTGCTAAGCAGACTCCCTGACCAGGGGCTTGATCTCAGGACCCTGGGATCACGACCTGAGCTGAAGGCAGACGTAACCGACTGAGTACACCACCCAGGTGCCCCCCCATTAGCATTTTAAATACAGATTATATTTTGCCTATATGTGCTCAGGCAAGTCAAACAAATCTGAAATGTTGAGACTGTGACTTCTTATTCATTTTATATGAAACATTTATGGGAAACGAAAAAGCGGCTAACTTGGTCATATCGGTTTATTTTCCTACTTTTCCTAAAATAATAGAAATCATACCATCATTCTACCATCAGACCTTCACTCGTACTTTTTTTCAAACTTGGAAAACCTTTCCCATAATTCTTCTCAGAATTACAAATTATCAGACTTCCAGAGTCCAGCTGACTGTCCTCAAATCCTATCATTCTAACATTATTTCTCCTCACTCAGACTGCTTTAGCTAGTATTTACTACCAATTATGGGTAACCATAAAACATTGTCTGTTATTTCATTTCAAATATATGTGTCTTTCATCCCCAAAGTGATTTAAATTTTTGAGGACAAGAGTTATAAACAGAAGAAAAACCAGTGTTTGCAGCACTGTCATGTACTTAAGAAATACTCGATTCGTTTAAAATGAATGTCTATATA
>CM052800.1:175220830-175304243 GCA_028533885.1 Nasua narica | reverse complement strand
CCATGAAGGCCATAAGAGAAGAGATAGAGAAAAACACTGACAGACATCTTAAAAAATACATTAAAAATACATTTAGGGGGCACCTGGGTGGCTCAGTGGGTTAAAGCCTCTGCCTTCAGCTCGGGTCGTGATCTCAGGGTCCTGGGATCGAACCCCGCATCGGGCTCTCTGCTCTGCGGGGAGCCTGCTTCCCCCTCTTTCTCTGCCTGCCTCTCTGCCTACTTGTGTTCTCTTTCTCTGTGTCAAATAAATAAATAAAAATTAAAAAAAAATACATTTAAAACTGCTTCTGTGAGATTATAAATGATATCATCAAAGACAAGCAACAGAGTTCAAATATTATCAATCCTCAAATATCTGTGATACAGGAATTCTTAGCATTCCTAAAATCCACAGCATAGAGAATGCCTCCATAAATTAGGAAGAAAAATGACCCAGAGGAAAAAATGGGTCGATAAAAATGAGCAGGCAATTCAGACAAAAAACCATAAACAGCCACTGAACATGGCAAGAGGAGTTTGAGGTCACCAATTATCAGAGAAATGAGGATTAACATAACAATAAAAACAATTTTCACTTTTATGTTTGGTCAATTCAGAAAATGCTGTGTTACTTAGAGCAAGACAACATTGCTCTCACATCAAATACTGACGTGTTATTTTGGGAGGGATATTTTATTTTTAATCAAAATCCATCCTACGTACATTTGTACATGGGGAAAATATATATATTTGTGCATTAATGTACTGTGAATTGCTGTTTCTTATACTAGCAACTGAAAATCTAACTTAGTAAGAGAAGGGTTAAAAGTACAGCGATATTATGGTATTACATGCAATTTCTGAAAACAGAAAGGTAGGGTTGTATATGCAGAAAAAGGATGATATGCAGCAAATATTACAAAATGAACTAACAGGTCAAATAATAAGGTGCACAAGATGATCAAGAGTAAGTTAGAGAAATAGTCATGCGGTCCTGACAGAACTTGCCAATGGTAATTGAAACATAGCTAAAAATAAACCTGACATCAGGTGCTTATAGATATAATCTATGGAAAGGCCTGGAGAGAATAGACATCCAATTGTCTTTAATGTGGAGAGGGATTTGGGTCAAGAGATTAAGAGGAACGTTTACTTTTTACTTTACATGCTACATGTTATTTACCTTTTTAACAAGAGAGCAGGACTCTTGTTTATTTTTTAAATGTCCTAAGAGGCCAATGTCAAAAAATATTAATGCTTTTCAAAATGTCTCAGGAGTTTCTTCAACAGCTCTAATGTCCTCCTGATGCTTCCTTTGTTTTTTTAACCTTTACATGTCAGTATGAAGACAGAGCTCTTATTGAGCTTTAAAAAATTGTTGCTACTATTTGACTAGGATTTTGTACCTCTGTGCCCCTAGGAATGGGCCACAGTTCATCTTCTATCTTCACTGTGTGCTTCGTAGCAGTTTGATGGTTAGCGATCGAGTCACCTACGAGCGCAGAGTGCTGTGACTCTGCTTCTCCTCTCTGTCATTCTTTTTAAAGAGCGATTGGTCCATTAAGAAAGTGACAGGTGTGGATTTTTATTCTGTTTCATGATACATTTAATGAGGTAACTGAAATAATCTGACCTGAGGAGTAACGCGAAGAAGAAGAAAACAGTAGTGAAAACCAAAGCAAACCAGAGAGATCAATATATGAAGGAAGGTTAAAAAAAAAAAAAGTCAATAAATAAAGGTCATCAGGATAGGCTGAATCCCCACTGCAGAAATTCAGAGGAAGTGATATAAGGGAGAGAAAGGACAGAAGCTACCTTAAAAGACTAAAATTTCACCCAAGATCAATTTTGGAAACTTCAGCCCTTAGTGGATCCATCACTAGGTCTCTGCCCGCAGTCCTCCATTTGTCAACTTACAAGAAATTTCTGCTGGCAACACAGTGTCTTCCAAGGAGGGAAAATAATTAGGGGATGCACAAGTATTTAAAATATGAAATATATTTGCAAATACATGTTAATAAGAAATCTAATAAAAATCCAAACATTGCATTGCTTGAAACCCAAGTCACTGCACAATCCTGATGATGTTTCCCAAAGGTTTCCATTAAAAACAATTTATTTTCCTAATTCTTCTAATAATTCATCATGTTCATCAAGTTCTCCCAATTCTTAGGGTGGATTTATTCCAGTATCAACTCAAAATGGCTTGTTCTATCAGTGACTTCTTCCATAATACATGAGAAACGTATTTAAAAAAAAAAAGGGAAAACTATTATCGATGTACAATGTTTGTGTATATATAACAATTTCTGTTAACTTACATGATCGCCCATCTACCACAACTCAATGATGCCGTCTCTCACTCCCTCACCAACAGCCCATTTTCTCTTGTTCTTTGAAGACACAGTTCATTTCTGTTGGATGCCCTGATGCCTCAGCCACCTGTGTGAGCCCTACACCAGCCGTGTTCTTCCTGTGATCCGATTCATCCTCCAAGGCAGGGATGAACCTTCGTTCCTCCTCTCTCTCCACTGTGATGGGCAAAGCCCATTTCTGTACATACACCCGGTATTCATGAAAGCAGTGCAACCCTATCTTCAGATCGCACTTCTATCATCCCTGGCTCATGGAGCACCCCTTTGTCTTCCCAGCATCACACATTCAAAGGCTACCCATCTCCCATCACTCTCTCAAAAGGAATCTGCAATTTCACGAAAATTCTCCTTCTTCTCTCTTATGAAACTTCCTCTGAAGGTCTCTCATTTAATGGAATATATCCTATCCTGATTACCATTATTAACCTACATTTCTTTTCATCTTCCTTAGTATATAAATCACTCTGAGGGCAAGATGCAGGTCTGATTTATTCTTGGATTTGGGGCAATGCCTAGGAGGAGGGCTCAACAAATATTTCTTAATTTATCAAGCTTCCGTATATAAACGCCTTTAACTGTAATGCATTTGAAAAGCATGATGCTTTAAGAATCCCCAACACTTGATAGATACTGAATCATTCTAACCCACAAATTATAAAACTGAAACAGAATTGTTGTCTGACTTCTCAAGATCCTATTAGAAACATACTGGAGCTAATATGTGAATTCTTACTTGAAAACCCTGGTCCGTACCGAATCTCTGAGAGCATGAATCACATAATGCATTAATCTGTGCATTTCACAAACATGCCTCACTGGTGTGGTCATGGGCTCCGAGATTTCTGAGATGGGGCGACTCTTACTAATTTATCTTTCCCTGCGATGTGAGAGATTCCCTCTTCCTCTGGGTGAGAGGTAAAGACTGAGCATTCATATATGAGCATATATGAGCATTTCATCAACTTATGCTTCAAAAAGCAAAGACTCTGGGACCTGAGAAACTACAGCGCACAGAGCCACCTGAATGGAGACAGCCTTTTACAAAGACAAGTGTCCTCCCTGAACCATGTCCCAGGATAAATGCCACCACAAATCCCAACAGCCACAGGGTGTCATTCCTCAAGGAATCCTCTTTCCTTTCCCTTCCCTTTTCCTACTGTCTTTGGGTTTCCCATTAAAATTCAAATATGCATGAGCAGACCAATACCTTAGTAAGGAGCCAATGCAGTAATTCTTACTGAGCAAGCGATGCCATAATAGATTCTGGAAACACAGATAAATAAAATACCACCTCTGTCCTCTTGGGTGACGCTCTGTGTAAGGTGTTCTAACAAAGACAAGAGAAATGTGGATGAGACAGCTCTTCCCTCTGCCTTGCAGGAAGTCAGGCCAGGCTTCCAACGGGTCTTCAAAGGGCGCCTGGGGGGCTCAGTCCGTTAAGTATCTAGGACTCTTGGTTTCAGCTGAGGTCATGATCTCAGGGTCATGAGATCGAGTCCCATGTTGGCCTCCATGCCAGTGCCAGTGCAGCCTTGGTATTCTCTCTCCCTCTGCTCCCCCTGTGTGCGCGCACCCTCTCTCTAATAAATAAATCTCTTTAAAAAAAAAAAGCAAACCCAAAAAAACAAACCAAAACAAAAACAAAAAAACAGGTAGCTGCAAAGGAACTGGGCCTTCACCAACCTCCTTCCTGGGTGGGCCGCACCGGGGGAGGGGCACTTACCACGGTGGAAACTGATTGAGGAAAGAAGAGCGGTGAAAAGTGGAGAGCATGCTTGCAGAATAGCCCGCGGTAAATATCCCTTAAATAATTCATTTTTAATTTCACATTATTCTGGTGCACCGTCTGATGTTGCTGGAGGGTGAAGTGTGCGCGGGGTGGAGGGGGGGCAGGAGACGGAGGTACAGTGACAAAAGGAAGAGGGAAGCATTGGGCACAATGACGCATCTAGAGGAGGGTAAGAAAAACGGCCATTAGGGAGAAGAGGAAGGAAGACACAGCGCTAGCCCCCATGGGGACGACTCTACTTTCCATCACAGGAGAGTCAATGACAGCAAAACAAAACGCAGAATGAAATTTGTACGGTGATGTTTCTGAACCCCTTGGGAATCCCAAGAGTTTGTATTGTGGGCCAGTGACTATTTGTAATGTTTCAAAACTTCTTAGAGATGCGTGAACCACAAGTTCTATAGGACAGACCAGATTTTCTACCGGACTGATTTCAACTCAGTGTGCTTAGACAGATGTATCATTACACATGATTAAACCTTTAAAATGGAAATATTAAGAGTCCCTAATTAAGCCCTCTGGCTAGAATATGAAATATTCCACAACAGCAAGTTCTTGGAGGAGGTAGGTAAGATAAAATGCCTTGAGTGCCACCCAAACTGTGGACCACTAATTTAGAGTAAACAGCCCAAAAGACAAGCATCAAGGGAAATGGGGGGGAAAGAAAAATGGTCAGGAGTGGGGGTACTGACTGAGGGCACCAGTGCTCTAAAGTTCAGGCACTTTTTTCAAAGACAAATTTTTTCAGTACACGGTGCCACTAGATAGTAAGTGATCGCCAAGGTCAGCCTCACCGGCTGTACGACCTTGAACAAATTCTGTCAGTTCTAGGTCTGTCGAATGAGTATGTCACCTACCAGCTACTTCCCAGGGGCCACCGAGATGCAGGGAGTGACCGGAGCAAAGCACCTGGAACAATGAGGGATGTGTGCCAGGAGCCCGGTGACCGCTGTGTCAGACCGTCCTCACCGCTGCTGTGGGACAACCAGGAACGCTGCAGAATGCGCTCACCCACCACCCACCCACGATCAAGGGGGACCCCGTGAGCTAAAAGTCACTGAAGTCCACCTACGACAGCAAACGAAAATCCGTGATGGGACTTCAGGATCGAAAATAATGAGCCACTGAAGCACTTCCCTTGGAAAAGAAGAAAGAAAAAAGCCTAGCCTTCACGCACTTCAAACACGCAGGGATCAGACAGCGGTGGCCTTGTTAAGTCCCCACCCACCCCAGCCACTGTCACCGGGGTTAGCGCCAGCAGCCCTACGGCCAGCAGACGATTGTTTTTCGAAAGGAGTTTGCAGCCTGGTGTAAAGAGAAGATGGTCTGAGCAATGTTATCAAGCACAGATCTATGGAGAGCATGCACTTTCTCCTACTTTGTTATTTAATTTCTACCAAGGCATTTCTATTTTCAGGGCTGACAGCCCCATTTCCTGGCTCTGGCTGTGAGCGCAGAGCGCTTGAAATTGCCGTGGGTGGACACCTCCCCGCACTTGCAGGGAGAGCGGCTGCTCCTGCAGGGGACCTCAGGGGGAGCAGGCTGGGGGAGGACGAGGGATCCAGGGGACCTCACCAGGGGCAGGCTGGGGGAGGACGAGGGATTCAGGGGACCTCACGGGGAGCAGGCTGGGGGAGGACGAGGGATTCAGGGGACCTCACCAGGGGCAGGCTGGGGGAGGACGAGGGATCCAGGGGACCTCATGGGGAGCAGGCTGGGGGAGGACGAGGGATCCAGGGGACCTCACCAGGGGCAGGCTGGGGGAGGACGAGGGATTCGCTAAGAACCCTTCACTCCATGCTCACTAAAATCAACCTTCATTCCCTTCCCCCAGATTGCCTTAAAATGTTTATGTTTTGAAATTCAGATTCGCAGAGTGTGAGCCATCAGCCAGCACTCCCTTCCCGCCTCCCGGCCACCTGTTGTAGCTGTCTCCTTGTCAAGCGCCCGGTCCAGCAACCGCTGCTCGCAGTGGGAGCCGGTCGAAATGGACTTGTGCCTCGTGAAAATGGAGCTTCCTGCCATGCATGAAAGTAGATGCAGCACGGGGCTGGTTTTAGGGCTCTGTAGACAGGGAGGGCATCCTCTTTCCAGGCACATAAATCAGAACCGTGCACGACATCTGCACATTTGAGCTCCTGCAGCCCAACACGGTTTGAAAAGAATATTTCTAAAATCATTTACGAAATGAAGGGAATTTAAATGCACGGACTTGAACAAAGGCCACTCTCCCTTCCCAGAGAAATTCAAATGCTCTAGGGACCACGGCATGAAAAGAGGGAAATCTTTCCATTTGGGGCAACATGGATGGCCCTTGAGGGGACTACGATGGGCAAAATAAGTTAGAGAGAAACAAAACACCAAATGATTGCACTCGCATGTGGAATCTAAAAAACAAACGAACAAGCAAAATAAGACAAAAACAAACTTTTAGACACAGATCACAGGCTGGTAGTTAGCACAGGGGTTACGGAGTAGTGGTGGGCAGTGCTGGTGATCACTGCGGTGTATATGTTGGAGTATAATCTGAACACCTGAAACCAGAGGAAAAAAGAAAAAGAAAAAACTCTTGCCTTTTCCCCGCTCTCTGGGAACAATCTGCAGCCCTAACCTCGCCCAAGGCAGCCTCCCAAAATGAGGATCAATCTATTACCACTTCTCCAAACACCACTCAAACTAACGTCCATAGAACAAATTCCCAGAGTCTCTTTTGGGGGAAAAAAACCAGGGGGATGCTTTGAAGGACGGCGCTTTGCTTCTCTCCAGTGTCTCCACACTGCAGGTGCTCAGAGCGCGGCAGCCTGGTCCCCTCAGCTCGTCAGGGTCGCCTCTGCAAAGGGGCAACTTTACAAAATAAGAAGCATGGCCACAGTCACAAAGCCTTCTTAGGTCTTTCTTCAGGAACGCCGCAGGCATTAACTCCGCAAATCCCTGCAGCAGCCCACTGGGAGGATACTGTTACCGTCCTCATTTCACGTAGGAAGGCATCATGTGCTTAGCTCAAGGTCAGAGAACCGGTAAGTGGCTTCAGGGCACACCCTCTTTCCTTCCCGATGACACAGACTTATGAGACCTCACCAATGTGGATAAAGTCTTGACAAAAGAGGATGAACCGTGAACGAGAGATTCAGTGCGCCGGCCGGGTGTGTGGCCGTGGCCGAACCAATCGTAGTGTTACCCCTCCTTGATCTTCTGAAGCTCCGCACTGAGCGTGAGGGCTGGTCAGGAACGGGTGTGGAGCTAACGTGCGTCCCATGAATGAACCAGTGAGAAGAGGAACCTCTAGGACAAGGCTCTGGCTGAAGAGCCATGATTAGTATGCCTAAAAGTAAATGAGCAGACTCGACACTCCCAGGATATTATTCGAACAGCACAGAGAGACCTGGCCTATTGTTGGAGTGATTTAGGCTCTACGTTAACACTTTGAAAACACAGATAACACGGAGATATTTAGGAGTAGCACTTAAAATTTCTGACAATTTGAATATTGGTATCTCTAATTTTTGGTTGAATGACTAGAAGGAGATTGGAGATTTGTTTGTTAAAAAGCACCTACTCCGCAATTATATGACAAATGACAAAAGGTCACCAATAATTGGTGAGTCATTTTTTTAAACTAGTTACTGCATTTATTTTAAATTATTGCACAGAACAATATTTTATTCTTAGGTACGGCCTGTTATGAGCTGTATGCCAAAATGACATATTAAAAATGTGTCCAAAGGTTAATTACAAATGAACGCTTCCAAAAATATAAGAAATTAGCCACTGAAAGTCAACTGTGTGTCACTATACAGCCAGCTAAAAATGGAAGGAACACCATTATTAAACTGTTGACAAGTGAATATAAATTTGGAGACAATTGCTTATGTGCCTCAAGTTTCTCTCACATACAATGAGGGCAATACTTTAACTCTACTTTCCCAAAATGGTAGGAGAATAATATTTGTGAAGGCTTTTTAATACCTCGGTTCAGAGAAAGATGTCAAATAGTGTCTGGTGCTTCTCGTGTTATTTAATTTGAGTGATAAATAAGGAAATGGATTTTTTAAATCCAAAGTGTAACTTCTATCAATAATGGCTAAATAATTACAAGATGATTCAGAAACAACTATGAAAGTAGGTTTTCTTTTCTCTTAACTTTTACCCTGGAGAAATACCGTGTGCAACCCAGCTTGCTTCTTGTACAGAGGGAACAAACACTGAAGCGTGAACAGAAAAGAGCAGCAGAAGGAGCAATAGTGCCAAACGATATTGAATGGTGTCTGAGCCCTGACGCTACTCTCTAGAGAGCTCATGTCTAAGGTAAGACTCTGTTTTCTGTAGATGTGATTTAAAGGTAAGTTAGGACAATGGTTTTCAAACTGTAACCAGCATTTCAATCGCCTGCAGGGATTGTTAAAACGAAGAGTTCCAGATTCGGGAAGGCGAGGTGGGGTCTGAGAATTTGTACGTCCAACAACGTCCAGCTGCTGCTGGTGCTGCTCTCAGAATCACAGTCTGAGAAACACCAAGGACATCCAGTGCTCTCCAAACCAGAGCCATCGGATTCACCCGGAAGGCCTTTTTAAACATGCAGAATCCTGGAGAGCAGTCGAACATGGTGGTAGAGGAAGACCCTGAGCCCACCTCTTCCCGGGATGCACCGAATCGACGCTTAGACACAGAGCAATCTCTCCTGAAAGATAACTAAGGCTTGACAGCAACTCCACAACCCGTGGTACAGGGACCATAGAGAAAAGGGCGGGGGAGAGGAAGACACGGTTACGGTGGGCACCCCGCCCCGAAGGCGGTGGCCCACAGTAGGGAGGGACCTCACTGAGAGCTGGCACACAGACCCGCCCGCCCTGGACACAGCAAAACAAGTAACAAAAACGATGGTTTAAAGGGCTACTCGACTCTAAGTGAAGGAAATCTATCGACTAACCCGAGAGCATCTGCAGAACAGGCAGAGACCTGTGGGAACGCAATCCAGGTTCCCAGGCACAGGTGAATAGCGTGTCTTACGTTTCCCTTCCACCCAGAGAGCACGGAGGGGGAAGGTCCAGGTGCTCTAGCCAGCCCGCCTCGCAGGGCCTCCCCAGCATGCTCTGCACCCCGTCCAGCCCTCTGGTCCAGCCTGGTCCACAAGAAATCCGGCCATCTCCCTGTCGCGGTCTCAGTGCAATGTGTGCTGAGACCCCAAACAACACGCACCTCAGCTCCGGCCAGCCCACCCTCCTGCCACCTATCCCACCAAGGTAACCTGGGACCATGCCTGCACTAGGTCCGGCTAACCTACCAAGGCAGCCCTGGAAAAACACACTCCAGGACCCCACAGCCCACTCCGACTCCAGCCAAGCCGCCAAGAGGGCCCAGGGAAGCCTGTCCTCGGACTCCCCACCTCACGTCCAGCTGTCGTGCCAAGACGACCAGACAAGGCATACTCAGATATACCCCTGGCCCTTGCCTGCTCCGGCTCTGGCTGGCCCTCCACAGCTGCCAGGGGGCACGTATAGTCCGCACAGGGAACACACCGACATAAGGCCACGCTTTCAAGGGCTGGAGAAGTAGTGGTTCTACCAAATTCACAGAGACAAACACAGAAAGTCAAACAAAATGAGGGGACAGAGAAATACATTCCAAATGAAAGAACAAGATAAAATCCCAGGGGCGAGGGGGCACCCTCACGAAATGGAGAAATGTAACTTGCCTGGTAAGGAGTTCAAAGTAATAGTCATAAAGATGCTCACTGACCTTGGGAGAAGAAGGGAGGAACACACTGAGAACTTCAGCAGAGTTAGAAAATACAAGAACGAACCAACAAGAGCCGAAGAATAATATCTGAAATAAAAATTACCCTAGAGTAAATACCTAGGCACCCAATATATAACCACATAAGATTTCTCTAAAAGATTTAAAGATTTCTTTAAAAGAAAAAAGATTTCTTTAAAGATTTCTTTAAAACATTTAGAGATTTAAAGATTAAGATTTAAACTTAAAAGATTTCTCTTAAAAGAGAAAAACATACAACCTTCCAAGACTCAATCAGGGAGACACAGACAATCTGAATGGATGAATTACTGGTAACAAAATTGAATTTGTAATAAAAAAACTCCCAACAAGCAGAAGCCTAGGACCAGAGAGCTTCCCAGGTGAATTCTACCAAACATTTAAAGAAAAGTTAACACCTATCCTTTTCAAACTACACCAAAAAACAGAAGAGGAAGGAACATTTCCAAATTCTCTCTGCCAGGCCACGTTACTCTCACACTAAAACCAGGCAAACACATTACCAAAAAAGAAAACTACAGATCAGCATCCCCGGTAAGCACAAATTAAAAGTCTCCCACAAACTATTAGCAAACCAAATTAAAAAATACATTAAAAGGATCATTTACCACAATCAAATGGGATTTATTCTAGGGATGCAAGGATGGTTCAACATATACAAATCAACCAACGTGATATACTACATTAACAAAATGAAGAATACAAATTGTATTATTATCTCAACAGATGCAGAGAAAGCATTTGACAAAATTCAACATCCATTCATGATAAAAACTCGACAAAGTGGGTTTAAAGGAAACCTACCTCAACATAATAAACACATATGACAAAGCCACAGATAACATTATACTCAGTGGATGTTCCTAAGATCAGGAACAAGATAAGGATGTCCACTCCCCACTTTTATTCAACATAGTGCTGGAAGTCCTAGCCATTGCAATCAGACAAGAAAAAAGAAATAAAAGCCCCCAAATTGGTGAGGAAAAAGTAAAATAATCACTATTTGCAGATGACATGATACTATACATAGAAAACCCTAAAGACCACAAAAAATATTAGTACTAATAAATGAATTCAGTAAAGCTGTAGGGTACAAAATTAATATACCAAAATCAGTTGCATTTCTATACAGTAATAATGACCTATTAGAAAGAGAAATTAAGGCGGGGGTCTTGAATGGCACAGTTGGTTATGCATCTGACTCTTGATTTTGGCACAGGTCATGATCTCAGGAGATGGAGCCCTGAGGCCCTGCACTGAACTCCATGCTCAGTGAGGAGTCTGTTTAAGAGTCTCTCTCCTAAAGGGGAACCCTCCTACACTGTTGGTGGGAATGCAAGCTGGTACAGCCGCTCTGGAAAACTGTATGGAGGTTCCTCAAAATGTTGAAAATAGAGCTACCCTACGACCCAGCAATCGCACTACTGGGTATTTACCGTCAAGATACAAATGTAGTGATCCGAAGGGGCACGTGCACCCGAATGTTTATAGCAGCAATGTCCACAATAGCCAAACTCTGGAGAGAACCTAGATGTCCATCAACAGATGAATGGATAAAGATGTGGTATATATATTCAATGGAATACTATGCAGCCATCAAGAGAAACGAAATCTTGCCGTTTGCAACAACGTGGATGGAACTAGAGGGTTATATATACTAAGCGAAATAAGCCAGTCAGAGAAAGACAATTATCACATGGTCGCTCTGATATGAAGAATTTGGGAGGCAGGTCAGGGGGTTATGGGGGGGTGGGGAAGAGAAATGAAACAAGATGGGACGGGGAAGGAGACAAACCATAAGAGACTCCTAAACTCACGAAACAAACTAAGGGTTGCTGGGAGGTGGGGGGCGGTAGGGATATGGACATTGGGGAGGGTATGTGCTATGGCAAATGCTGTGAAATGTGTAAGCCTGATGATTCACAGACATGTACCCTGGGGCAAATAATACATTATATGTTAACAAAAAAATTTTTAAAAAAAGCAAAAAAAAAAAAAAAAGAGTCTCTCTCCTTCTCCTTCTGCCCTTCCTCCCTGCATGTGGTCTCTCTAAAATAAATAAATAAATCTTAAAAAAAAAAGAAGCAAAATTAAGACACCAATCCCGTTTACAAATGCCCCAACAAGAATAAAATACCTAGGAACAAATTTAACAGAGGACGTGAAAGATGCGTGCACTGAAAACTGTGGCACTGACAGAGGAAACACTGTGTTGATGAAGACAACACAAATAAGTGGAAAGATACACTGTGCTCCTGGATTGACAGAGTATTGTTTAAAATGTCCATACTCCCCAAAGCAATCAACATATGCACTGTGATCCCCACCGAAATACAAATAGCATTTTTCACAGAACTAGAACAAAGCTCCAAAAATTTACATGAATCCACAAAAGACCTGGAATAGCCAAAGCAATCTTGAAAAAGAAGAATAAAGCTAAATATGGACGTACCACATTCCCTAAGTTCCAACTACACTACAGAGCCGGAGAAATTCAAACAGTATTGTAACAGAATGAAATGAGACAGACAGATCAATGGAATAGAATAGAAGGCCCAGAAATAAATCCATGCATATGTGGCCAATTAATCTATGACAAAGGAAGCAAGAATATACAATGAGGGAAGACAGTCTCTCTGATAAATGGTGTGGGAAAACATGTATAGTTGCATGCCAAAGCATGAAACTGCAACACGATTTTATTAAATTCCAAATGGATTGATGACTTGATTGTAAGACCTGAAACCGTAAAACTCCTAGAAGAAAACTTGGGCAGTAAACTCTTTGATATCTGTCTTAGCACTGTTTTTTGGGCCAGTCTCCTCAGGCCAGAGTGACAAAGGCTATAAGAAACAAATGGAAGTACATATCAAACTAAAAACCTTTGCACAGGGAAGGAAACCATCAACAAAATGAAAAGGCAACCTACTGAATGAGAGGAGATATTTGCAAATCATACATCTGATAAGGGATTAATATGCCAATTTCACAAAGAACTTATACAAGTTAATTTTTAAAAAAGGCAACCTGATTTTAAAAAGGACAAAGGACTTGATTAGACATTTTTCCAAAGACATACAGATGGTCAACAGGCTCATGATAAAATAATAGCACTCATCATCAAGGGACTGAAAATCAGAACGACAATGAGATATCACCTTACACGTGTCAGAGTAGCTATTATCAAAAGACAAAAAACGAAAATGATGGCAAAATGTGGACAAAAGGCAGTCTCCTACGCTGTCGATGGGAATACAAACTGGTGCAGCCACCTGAGAAGACAGCAGGGAGGCTCCTCAAAAAATTAAAAATAGAGCTACCACACAGCCAGCAATTCCACAGCTGGGTATCTACCTAAAGAGGGAGAAAACACCAATTCAAAAAGATATATCCACCTCTATGTTCATTTCAGCATCTCTTGTAAGAGCCAAGATATGAAAGCAACCTAAGCATCCACTGATGGATGAATGGATAAGAAGATGTGTATATACATACATACATGCACGCAGACAATATATACATCCTATATATACTCCTATATACAGTATAAATATGATACAGACACACTGGACTGTTACTGAACCGTAAGGAAAGAATGGAACTTGCCGTTTGGGACAACGTGGATGGACCTCGAGGGTATTAAGCAAAGTGAAGTCAGTGAGACTGAGAAAGACAACTACAGTGTAATTTCACTTATTTGTGGACTCTAAAAGAAAACGAAAATAAAACAGAACAGACACAGACACATGGATACAGGAAACAAAATCTTGGTTGCCAAAGGGAGGAGGTGGTGAGAGAAGCACGGAACAGGTGAAGGGGATACAGAGTTACAAACTGCAGTTAGAGAGTAGCTAAGTCACGGGGACGCGATGTCCAGCTTGGGGAAAACAGCCAATGAAACTGTAACAACTCCATGTGGCCACAGGTAGTAACTGGACTCATCGCGGGGATCATTTTGTAATGTATAAAAACATCAACTCATTAATGTACGCCTGAAATTAATAAGATGTTGCATGTCAATTACATTTCAATAAAACAAACACAAAACAAAAGCAATAATAATGATGATGATGATGATGATGATAAATGCAGAATCCTGATCACCATCCAGATCTCAGGCATCAAAATTTCCAGCATATATGATTTAGGAATCTGCACTGGTCTTAAACTCACCGGGTAACCTTGACTCACAGGTGCAAAAACCAGTGAATCAAATTGGTTTATTTGGAACTACTGAATCAGGTAGCCAAAGGCTGAATTGAGTCTCACATTTCTTTTATATTTTTATATCAAGTCTTATATTTGTATAGATATTTGATATATACCGAATCTTATCTTTGTGGCCACCTTCTTGTTCAGCAGGCACGCCGGTGACATTGCTAGGAAGCCTGTTTTAATTTCTGAGAAGACTGCAGTTTCAGTCCCGTGGAAAAGACCGGTTACTACTACTCCCTTCGAAGTGCCCAGCGCATACAAAAGGCAGGATGGCATACAGAGGGTTTTAACCCACAGATTGTGTAGCCTAACCACCTGCATTTGAATCAGGCTATCAGTGACCAACTGCGCTAAGATAGCACAAAGCTCCTAAATTATCTCAGTTTTCTCATCTGTACAAGGGGGAAAAACAGTACATCCCCATTAAGGATTAAATTAATTAAAATGTGTAAAGTACCTACAGTAGTTAGTGCCTGGTACATTTTAAGTGTCATACAATTTTTTAAAAATCTACGCTACTCCGAGGTTGTAGCTCAATACAAGTACGACTTTTCAAATGCTTTCTTAAAATATTGTTTTTATTCTTCTTTCAATGAGTAGTTATTCCTCCCCCAGGTGACATTCAAAGATGGACTGGCCAACCCTCCATCAGGGTGTTTCAGATGAAGTCCGCAATCGCATGAATTGGCAATAGGGCGTTTCAGATAACCCAGGGAAGCAGAATCCAGGTAAGTGCCTGAGGGTTTGTGGCAAATCCTAGACGGAACTGGTGCCTTTGTTCTCCTTGACGTACTCTCTCCTCCCCTGTTGTCAGGCTGCCTAACTGCCCACGAACCCTGGCAAGTCTTTGGTGAACAAAATCATAAGGAGACGGGCACAACGCGTAGTTGGAACTGGCAGCTAAAAACACAGTTTGATTCTAAGACTTCAGAGAGTAAATGCTTTCCTGAAACTTAATTATGTCTTGTAAGTTTCATTTGCTTCAGCCTACTTTCCTCTTTAAATGCAAACAGTGCTAGTAACAAACACAAACAGTACTAGTGGTGATAACCTTTAAATAAAGTCTTATTATTTAATAAGCCTTTATCCCTGTGGGTGGACTTACAGGATTCTTTCAGGATCTTAGAGTATTGAACCTTGTGTGTCCTAGTGAGGAAAAGTCCAAAAGAGGAAAAGAAAAGAAAAGAGAAGCGAGAGGGGAGGGGAGGGGAGGGGAGGAAGGGGAAAGGGAAAGGAAAGGCTGATGAGGAAGAGTTAGGGTAAGATAGGATACTGAAAATATTAACACAAAACTGAAGTCAAATTTTAGTTTCCCCTCCCCACCCCTCTAGAGTAATGTTGTAAATATCACTGCTCAAGGATAACTTTTTAATGCCATTTTTTGTTTGAAAAACTAGAAAATTGGGGCACCAGGGTGGCACAGTCAGTTAAGCATCTGCTTTCAGCTCAGGTCATGATCCCAGGGTCCTGGGACTGAGCCCTGCATTGGGTTCCCTGCTCGGTGGGGAGCCTGCTTCTCTCTCTCTCACTACCCTTGCTTGTGTTCCTTCTCTCTCTGTGTCTCTCTCTGTCAAATAAGTAAATAAATGAAGTCTTGAAGAAGAAGGAGGAGGAGGAGGAGGAGGAGGAGGAGGAAGAGGAGGAGGAGGAGGAGGAGGAGGAGGAGGAGGAGGAGGAGGAGGAGGAGGAGGAGGAGGAGGGAGGAGGAGGAGGAGGAGGGAGGAGGAGGAGGAGGAAAGAAAAACTGGAAAATCAAGTAAATCAACTACAAAAATAAGTGCTCAAATAAAATGGCGTTTTCTCCTATAAAACTGGGAAATATTTTTAAATGCCTGCCATTCTACTTGGTTTTGTTGAGGAAACCATGCCCCAAACGTCCTCCCAGACGCACAGGCGAGCTACTTACGGGACACACACCCGCGGCTGTGCAGCTGGTCCTGTCCCCGGGGAGGGGATCCCTGGGACCCAGAACGTCTCTCTCTTGTTAGACAATAGCCCAGAGCCTGTGCGTCGAACGGTTCTTGAAAGGAAGACAAGCTGCAGGAAGCTATGGTCCCAAGGGGCTCAGGGCCAAAGAACGGAGTGCCGTGGACAAGGCATCCTGGTGGGGTGTGAAGGCAGCGCACGCGGGCCCGGGAATGGCAAGCTGGCTGGGTCGGTGCCCCGCAGACCCATGCCCGCCACAGGAACGGCTAGCCAGCAAGTGCGCCGTGCGCGGTGGTAATCGCACAGGAGACATCAAGCGTGTGGGAGACTTCGGGGTGTGTTATTTCACTGAGAAGTCTCATGCTCTCTGGTGCGCCTGAGAGCACTTTCTGTCAGTTCTCCCCACACAGAGGTGCCTTCTCATACAATTGTCCGTATCACTCTGACCTCAGGAGTATCTTAGCTCAGCAACGACTTTCCAAAACTACCCAAGAAAAGGCATCATGTAATTTATTTTTAATACCAAAACACATTTTTAACACATATACAAAGGAGAGCTCGGGGCTTTTCAAAGGGACTTGGTTGAAATCCATGGTAGCAAATGCTTTCCGTACATTACAAGCTTTATCTGAGTCGCCCCCAGAAGGCCCTTCTGCAGGGTGGAGGGGCTGGACCCGGGATTCCCTAATAGCGACCTGCCACTCCCTGTGGACCACAATCCAAGCTCAGCCACCTGACTGTGCCCCATGTCCTCTCTCCCACACCTTTGTGGCTCTCCTGTGCACTCCGCTTCCTAAAGCCTCATGGTTTCAAGTGATATCATTCTGCAGAGTGTGTTGCTGGGGTCCTTTATATTCTGTGATCACTGGGCCTTATAAATATACCACGTGAGTGTGACACTGGTGAGCCTCTGTAATAGACTTTTCACTTCGGGTCTTCAAGATGCCACGACCATGGGAATACGGCCGGGGCATCTCAACAGAAGAACTGAAACGGATGTTATCGTAATTCACTTAAATTATCTCTCCATCTCTTTCCAGGGTACACTGCGGCACCGAGGAGTCAGCACTCAAACGAGCTCAATCCTTCAGAAGGCACACAGAGGAATTCAACGTACTCTCAGGCAGGCAGTTTGTCTAGTCTAAATGATGGACAAGAAGGGGCGGGTGAAGAAGTTATAAAACACGTACAGAATAAATGCCTGTATTCCTTCATTGGCCTGAGACTTCCTCTTTGTTCGTTACTTAAGTATTCATGTATTAATAACTATTTTGGCCTCTAGCAAAAATGAGAGTAGGCTTCGAGACTCAAAAATTAAACAATTACTGTGTGTCTGTTCCCAATGGTCAAGCCACTCCTTTTAGTCTCACTTTGATTTTCCTTAAAATTAGGGGGATTCACCTGGAGAAACTCTAAGATCACTTTTAATCCAAAGACGTTGTTAACTGATGACATTACAGTTATAACCTCTCTCTCTCTCTCTCTCTCTCACACACACACACACACACACACACACACACACATCCAGACAGATCCTAAAAACACAAATTCAACCCCTAAAAACCAATTTATCAGAATATACCACTCTCTTACTTTTTTGAACTACAGAATTTCGGGACAATATTATTTTTTATCAGTATTAATTTTGGCAAAATCTATTGGCTGACCTGAAGTCTCAGCTCGAGGAAACAGACAGCTATGTCTGTGGAAAGAAAACGCCATTATCTGAGTACTGTCTTCTGGATAATCACCCAACTCAGTATGGAGCAAAGGCCACATGAAAGGGGACGTGGGGGACAGGTGGGTTGCCCTTATAGCATTCCTGTGATACCACTTCATGCCTTCTAACTGGTCATCATTTTTCACTCCACTCTTAAAATCCTGAGACAACATGACCTTATGATTCAGTAACTAATACTCAGGGAAATACTTCAGTAGAAGATACTTTCTAGATTATAAAGATAAGCAAAATTTTCCTGTGTTCAATTTCCCCAAAAACCCGTTGGTTCTCTACTACTTAGAGAAAATTGCCAGGATATTTCCTCCCCAAAGAGTTAAGAAAGAGAAGGATTTTGTAAAGAGAAGAACTGTGTACACTTTGGACAGCTAGAAATACAGTAGCCCTCAAAATCCTCATCTCTGAAGTGAAATGTTGGAGTAGATGCTATTTAAGATCTGTTTGTGCACTGATATTCTGAGACAACGAAGCTTTATATTCTGTCCATTGACAAATCTCATCTAAAGGCAAAATACCAGAGTCCCAAGAGTGAGAAGCCCTCCAGCTGTGCACCAGCAAGAGAGGACATATCAGGGCTGTATCGAGACTGGAGAAATTTATGTTTCTATCCTATTTGTGTGCAGTGAGTAACAGGCATGATGAAGGTGAGGCATCTTCCAAGACCTCCCATGCACGTCTAAATCCTAGTCCTCACACCTGGGTGCCAAGGGTCTTTATCCATGACTATCCTTCCGGGGAAAGAAGGAACTGGCTGGAAAGGAAACCTCAAATCCGGGCAGCCAAAAGCCATTTCATTCTTTCTTTTTTTCTTAAATCCCATTCCCATTTAATTTTTTAATTTTTAAATTTATTTAAATTATTTTTTATTTAAATTCAATTAGCCACGTTATAGTACATCATCAGTTTTTGATACAATGTTCAGTGATTCATTAGTTGAGTATAACACCCAGTGCTCACCATATTATGTACCCCGTTTAATGCCCATCACCCAGTCACCCCATTCCCCCCACCCAAGCCATTTCTTTTGATGGAACCAACCAGATCCTCATGCAAGGACGGTCTCCAAGTTAGAACAAACCTATGATGGGAGTCCCCGTGATATCCTCCATCATCTGAAGCAGTTCACTGAAAGCAATAATTCCATAAACAAACAACCCACTGCACTGGAGTGTGACCAACGTACACAAAGCTGGTCACACCGAATGTCTACACTTGGATGAGTGGGAGATAAGTGGACGCCATGAAGCCATCACGACGATCCATGCCATAAACATAGCCTTCACCTCCACACATCTCCTCCACCTTCTTTATTAGCATTTCAGGGATAAGGATACTTCACATAAGATCTAACGTCTCAGCCCATTTTTATGTGTACGTTAACTACAAATATCACGCTGCATAATAGATCTCTAGGGCTCGAGTTATCATGGAGACAAAAATGCCATGTACAGTCTCAGAATTCTGCAGACTCCCCTATATTTCTGAAGACTCCGACCGCATCGGGAGTACATCTTTTCTTTGGTCATGGTTGGCCATGCTTCCCAAACAGGTGAATATCTCACTGGGCCCTGGTCTCCAGGACACTTAACTGCTACATAATGTGGACTCCTCCACTTCTAGGGGCAGATGAAGTGTCACATCCCCGGGACTGGATAGGGCATCCTCAGAGGCCCCTAAGGGATCAGAAGATAGGACCCAGAACTATAGAGAAACTTCTCTTGTGTAAGTCTTTGCCAGTCAGAGAGGAGAAATGAGATAGAACCAAGAACATGACATAGCCTTCTTTATTCCCTCCATGGATTTCTCTGAGCTGTGTGTGTGATTTTCTCCGTTGCACACATTCAAAATCCCACGAGTCCAAGAAACACACCCGCTGACAAATTCACTGGGTCTCATCCTGGCCCTTGTGAAGTGGTGGCCAGAGCAGTCATAAGAAGGATCACTGCTACACGTGTTTCCTTCTCCTACATTTTCCCTTTATCCACCACCTTACCACTGTAGGCTTGCATATCCCAATACATTGTGAACATACAGAGGTTCTCCTTGGGTTCTAGGAAAGATGCAGGCTAAGACAACTGGAGCCACAGTGCTTGTGAAAAGCAGCCCTCAATATGAAGATGTGCAGTAGGATTGCTCATCCATGTGAAAGCAGCAGGAGCCCTCTATGGATAGCAAGTGTCTTAGTCAGCTCAAGAGGCTGGGTGCCTTAATCAACAAACATCTACTTCTCATGCTTCTGGAGATTAGAAGTCCAATAACATGGTCAGATTCTTGATGAAGGTCCTGCTGGTATGTCCCTGCATGGCCTTTCCTCGGAACAGAGAGAGATACTGTCTCTTCCTCTCTGTTAAGGGCTTAATCTGCATCCTGAGAACTCTATCCTCATGACCTCATCTAAACCTAATGACTCCCAAAGGGCCCACCTCCAAATACCACCACACAGAGATGAGCTTTTCAGTGCATGAGTTTTGGCGGAACACAAACTTTCAGTCCACAGCAAGAGGATGATAACCTCTGGCAAGCAGTGACATCAGAAGTGCTTCAGCACTCACCAGTGGTTACCTGAGATGATGTACAGGTGGAAGGCAAATCAGTATGAGAACAGGTGCCTTGGACCAGCCAGCATGGGGACAATGGCTGTCCAGTCCAGGAGCTGCTCTGATGGCACCAGAGAAGGTACAGCACAACATGAGCCAAAGGACCCTCAGTTTCCAACCTACAGCAGGTGCACAAGGTTGAGGTCTCTGTGGCGTCTTTCAGGAGGACCCGAGCTCTCCGAGTGCCGAGAATCAAGAGGAGGATCTGATTATAAAGGGGGCAGAGATGCAAAAGGGTCATCTGTGCATTCTCAGCATATCTGAGAGCAGAGTACAAGACTGGGTAGGGGACAATTAATCAACATAAGCAAGCTCACCCACAATTTGGGATTTCATGTTTTGTCATGAATCCCTGGAGCTAGCCGTGAACATCTGAGGAAGCTCCTAGTAACAACGACTTAGCGATGGCCTATCACACCTGAGATGGCCCTGCCAGAATTTTCCTAATCTAGTCTTGAAATAATCTGAAGAAGAAAGTAGGAAATTAGAATGGATTTATAATGTGTGTACCCAGAGAAGGCTCCACTAAGAATGGGAAAAAATACTCTTAAGGGTGGGCTCCCACGTGTTTTTCGAGATTTAGTAATGGTCTTGTCATGGTTGGGTTGACAGGGCAGTGGTCCTGGGACCACCGGGCTATCACTGGGGATCTTAGGGCTGCAGAAAGGCAAAGGCCAGGGGCAGACCTCCAGCGTCAGAGGTAAAGTGGGTATCACCACTCCAGGGCAGCAAAACCAGAGTGGAAATCTCGGTGTCTACTTGTGACAGTGAATCAGGTCATGATTTCCTTAGGAGTCAGACACATGAGCAGCTGATTAATGGGTTGTTTGCATAATCATAAGGACTAGATTGTTAATGCACAGAAACCACTGCCATGGAAAGACACTCTGATGAAGGACTGTGACAATCCACAAGGAGTTTGTGTCATTCTTCTGACCCTTCTGTAAAGGGGCCTGTGGCCACCCTCCAGGGTACCCATGCAAGGGGCAAAATGGACTATCTGGACTTCTCAACGACAGACACAAGTCAGGTCTGAGCTGCCCATAAATATTGAGAACCTAAAACACAACCATCAACCCCAGGGTTGACTGGGAGTTCAGAGAAGACAGGTAACAAAAGGGAGTTTGGACCCAAATCTGTCCCACAGTGGATCTCAATGGCTCACAATAGAGTCCTGTCACCGATGTGTGTAAATGAAAGCTGTCCCTCTCACTACCACACCCAATGACCCATTTGCAGTATCTGGGCTTCCTGTTGCCCAAAATCTAGCACTCTGCTGGTTAGTGCCCTAATCTCAGGAGAAGGCAAGGCAGTAATTCCCCAAGACATCTGAGTTCCACTAGAGTAGGAGCTGCAACCATCTCCTGGCCTTATTAGCTTCTTGGACAAGGATGCATGGGAAAAATGGGGTTGTTGCACTAGCTGGGTCCCCGTCCTAATTACCAGGAAAAGGTAGGGTTGCCGGAGTGCAGTGAAGGCAGGCAGGACAGCTGGACCCCACGTGGGGAACCTCTTTGCATTTCCATGGCCTGGCAATGACCATTTGTGGAGGAAATAGAACAACTACAACCCAACAAAAGGAGATAAGCCAAGGATTCAGACCCTCAGGTTCAAGTTCTGAATCACCCCACCAGATAATAAACCAAGATGGGTCAAAGTGAAGATAAGAGAACCCTAAAATGGGTAGTCAAGGAGAAAGACAGTGAATATCAGTTATGGCCTCATCCCAACCAAAGCAATGCAGACTGCTGTTTGGGTCACTAATCTTCTAGCCTAGGATTTACAGAAGACAACAAGTAGTCTTGAGCTTCAGGTGGAGAGAGTCTTCTGACTGTGCTTGTAGGGAGAGTGAAAGTGCTCTCACATCCAGAGAAGGAAAATGCACATCACAGTGCACAAGCTGGCCAGAGAGCACAAACACGTCAGAATGGTACATATGGTACACGGGAGGACCATAGGAAACACCCACTTCGTGTGACCTGTCAAATAAGCTGCCTTTGTTTTCTTTCTGCAAAGCCCTCCCAATCACTATCACCACTGTCAAAGCCCTCGTGGGGTTTCCTGATCTCTGACACACTAAGTCCTACCTTCACACAGACAGATACCCTTCACTTCTGTCATGGACGGTATGCAAGTAGGACTTTCGGTTCCCTCGGGCTCCACCGTGGCACATGACACAGTCCAGACGTGCAGGAGAGTTAGCTCCCCAGAGTGACGAAATTCAACCAATGCGGGAGGCACAGATAGATCTCTCCACCCACTTTTTTCTTCCTGTGGGGACGGCTCCAGGTATAGGTTCTCCGTGTACACCATCCTGGAAATATCCCACTTGTGGAGTAAACAGACCTGATCAGTATCCTGCACTCGGTGTTTGTAGCAGCACACGGATCCACTCTTCATTTCCCAGCACGCTTTCCATCCTCACTCCCAGCAGCATGTTCTTCACCTGCACTGCGCTAGCCTCCCAAACTCAGTGCCAGCATTTCTCATGTGCCTCAGGTTCCATCTTCCTGAAAATTTTGAGCAACCCAGCTAACTCAGAAATTGCTCTACATAACAATGTCCACAAGAGCCAAACTGTGGAAGGAGCCAAGATGTCCTTCAACAGATGAAGGGATAAAGAAGATGTGGTTCATATATACAATGGAATATTACTCAGCCATCGGAAAAGATGAATACCCATCATTTGCCTTGACATGAGTGGAACTGGAGGGGATTATGTTAAGTGAAATAAGTCAAGCAAAGAAAGAAAATTATCATATGGTTTTACTCATATGTGGATCATAAGGAATAGCATGGAGGACCAGAGGAGGAGGGAGGGAAATCTGAGTGGGAAGAAATCAAAGAGACAAACCAAGAGAAACTCTGGACTCTGGGAACCAAAATGAGGGTTACAGAAGGGAGGTCACATGGGGTGACCAGGTGATGGGTATTGAGGAGGGCAGGTATGATGATGACCATGGGGTGTTATATGCAACTAATGAATTGTTGAACATCCCATCAAAAAGAAAAAGTAATCATTGTACATCATAAAAATATGACAAATGAATGGTAATACCATGATGAGTGTCAATAAAAAGCAGGAAGGCAGTAAAAGAAGGGTGTATGATGTTTAGGAAAGGAAGTCCCTTGATGTTTGAGTGTGAACACTGGAAACAACTCTGGAACACACCAAGATCAACTTCCATACTTTGGAAATGAGAAGGTTAAAGCTCAGAGCAATCTCTGGACCTTTCCTGGGTTGTGTAACCACATGATAGCACTACTGAGACTCGAACTGTACCTCAGGAATCTTAATCAGAATGCTTTCCTCTGTATCATTTTGGACCTAGCAAGGACTAGGTAAATTCTCCCACTATTCCCAAGAGGGTGATTTCTAGAAACAGGTTATTTAAACCTTAGTGTCCCTGAAGATGATGTGGGTTATCTTGCCAGGCTATAACCATAATGAAAATGCTTCAGACATAACTGGGATTTCTGCATGGACCTAACCATGTGGAATGATAACAATTATAATTATCTTATTTTCATTGTTACCAATGCTAATTCCCATGTACAGCATTAGTTTAACAAAGTTCATTCTCTTGCTGGTTCCCACTTTTAGTTCATGACAATATTTATATTTAGGGCTCATAAGTCAGTTTTGCATCTGTCCATTCCCCAGAGCCTGATCATTTCCTGGTAAATGGTCAAAATTGAATTTCTGGAGTTACAAGTCTGAGTATTCCAGATCCTAGGCCATTCTGAGTAATTCCTAAGGCCCAGCTTAATTTTTACACAGTCTGATAGCCTCAGTGCTCAAGATTACTATAGGGAAATTAGTGTTTCTAAAGCACCCAAGAGTGCCCTAGTGGACTGGAAAAAAAAATGAATGAAACCTTCACAAGTGCCTAACAGTCTCCCAGAGAGTTAGGCTCACCAAGTGGGCATCCAAATTGTTATGATGCTCTGTGATCTTATGTAACATCTGCTGCGGACCTCAGCTCCTCTGTCCTAAAATGAGGGTTTGGAACAAAGATCTCCGAGGACTGCTTAAACTCTAACATTCTATGATTCATTATCATTTTCTCCTTAATGTATTTTTCCTTTTCTTGTTTCATGAAAGTTCTGTATCCCAGACTCTTTATTACTTTTGCTTACAGATCTATTTTTAAAGTCACAGTGCTTTGTTCTTCTCTCAAGAAATACTGGAAAATTTGGGATGCCTGGGTGGCTAAGTTGGTTAAGCTGCTGCCTTTGGCTCAGGTCATGATCCCAGGGTCCTGGGATCGAGTCCCACATCAGGCTCCTTGCTCAGCAGGGAGCCTGCTTCTCCTCTGCCTCTGCCTGCCTCTCTGCCTGCTTGTGCTCTCTCTCCCTCTCTCTCTCTGACAAATAGATAAATAAAATCTTTTTAAAAAATTAATATTTAAAAAAAAGAAATACTGGAAAATTTAATTAACTTCCATGAAATGTTTTGCTAGGAGATGCAGTAGGAGTTTAGGCAATTCTCACTACTGTTGCATTACAAGTCCGATTCAACATGGCAGGTGGGGGCTTGGAGCACAAGGTTTCACGCCCTTTATGAAAGTGATCAAACTTCTAAAATGCAAGGCTCTCAGACTTTACTCTTTGCTCTCAGCTGTTACATAATGTATGAGAATATCATATTAATAGGAGTGATTTGGTAACTCTAACAACAAAAAAGGAAATGTACTTAATCCTACAAATACTTGCAATTCAGCTATATTTTTCATAAATGCTGAAATGTTTATGTGCATTTTGGGTTTGTACAAAATAGATGGATGTACTCTTAAAACCATATTTATGTACTGTTCTTAGAAGAGAGAAAGAAAATAAACAGGAGGCTATGATTAAAGAATGAGAGGAAAAGCAGAAAAAAGGAAGGGCAGGAGAATTAAATGATTTGCCAGACAGCATGTGTTTCCATTCTCCAGCCCAAAAAAGGATGGATGAGTAGCATATACTGACAGTATACAACTGTAGAGGTAACAAAAGTATCAAAATTAAAAAACTTCTATCATATTTAGCCTTCAGTGCAAATGCAGAGCTGACACAAGCATCTCATAATATTTGTGTTCAGAGTAGATACCACAAAGGACTGTCTACAAGGAAATTTGGCAAAGGAGAGTCTGAGATTTCCCATCTTCCCCTCTGTGCCCTTTCAAATCCCAACTTGTAGGTGCCTTGTGACTCTTCATCACCTTCTAGTTAACCACATTGCCTACTTGAGCAACCCATAAAGGACTCTTTGCAATTTCCTCTCCTGAAGATGTCGAATACTTCAAAAATGCCTTTCGTTCCCCCGCTCCAATAGAGCCCACATTCCCTGAAGGCATGGGTCATGTCTCCTAGGCCTAAGTCACTGAGAGGCACATGCATTTCCAGAAGAAATATGGTTTGGGCAATGGAACCTTGATGAAAGTTAAGAGTCCACATGGGAAAAGTGGGGAATGCTCTATGTGGTATTACTTCCTGAAACGTCAATCCCTGATTTGGATGGATCTTGTCAGAGTTTCCATATGTCCACCTCAGAAGGCATGTTATGGGAGCTTTTTATGGATAAACAGATTCTCAGAACAATGCAAGGTTTAATCAAAATTAATCTTTCAGTTTTCAGCACGGGACTGAAAGGAGACACACTACTCGCAATTTCATGGCTCATACCATTGTCAACGTTGCTTCCGTTGCATTTCAGAGACCAGAACTAACCAAGGAACTATACGGAAAGGCAAGCAGATTGAATTTTAAGTGGATCGTAATTTATGGAAACCAAACAAATAGGGAGGTTGATCAGCAAGAGAAAGGCTCGTTCGTAGAAGTATGAACTTGTGATCAGAGGAAATATTCCAAGGGACCCAGGAATGTTTTAAGAGATGAGTTTTTACAGTCTTTTTCTGGCTGGATTTCCTGAAGGAAATCAGACAAGAAAGAAACTTCTCCCTCTTTCCATACTTACAGGCTCGTCTCAAGCTCTCTGAACCAGGGAGGACCTCCTTTCCCTCCCCTGTCTGTCCCTAAGGACTTGGGGACCCCAATCACACCACTGTCATCTATGTCCCAGAAACAAAACGCCAGAGGGCAGTCATTAAAGGACTTCCTCCACAGTTGCCTTGCGCTCCCCACCCTTCTTGGGGCCTGGTCTACATTAACATATTTTAAATACAGACGTGCGTCAAAGTTCCAGAAGTTCTCTATGCTGTTTGGTCAGTCACTGTGACCATGGTTCGGGCATGCTATGCATTCCCAAATGGGTATCTTCTCACTCAAAATTGAAAACTCAGACCCAACATCTTCAAAGCCACCTAGCTATCCGCCTCCTACGTTTGCTTTTCAGAGGTGGAAGCATCTCCCCGGTTAGAAAATGGAGTCATCTTTTCCCATTTGTTCCTCGACGCTTATTTATTCAACCTGTCGACAGTTTTCATGATCCTGCAGCTACGTTCTCTCACTTCTGTCTGGTTCTTTTCATACCTGAGGATGATGTGCTAGTTCAGACTCCCTTTATCTCTGCCCTGAGCTGCTGGGCCAGTGTCCTACATGCCAGCTACTCAGAGTGCATTAGCCAACCCCAGAGAGCCTGATACAGATGCAGACGTGCAGCCCCCATGGACCAGATCTGTATCTTAGCAGGACTCCCAGGTGGTTCTTGCATGCACAGAACTTTGAGAAAACTGCTGAAGCAGGAGGGCTAGGTTCTTGTCTCATGGAGTCAAAGAATGAATCTCGCGGACAAAGGAGAGTAAAGCAATAGAGTTTTATCAAGCAAGGATACAGAAGAAGCTCTCAGGAGAAAGACGGGTCTAGACAGGGTTACCACTGAGGGCTTTTAGGGTTGGTCTTTTATTGAAGGCTAACCAGAGAATTTAAACCTTCTTGACTTGTCTTCTTGCAGCACCCTTGATTAAGGACTAGTGATAACATCTTTAATGGCTTACTTCTTTTTAGGGTCTGTTTATTTTCTGTTGACCACAGGAGACCATCATATATAAGATTCCCCCCTCAAACACCTCCACATTTTGGGGATTTCTGTGAGCCTGTTCCCAGAGCTCCCATCTCTCTCTCCCTACCTGGCCCCACCTGGCCTTTTCTACCTGAAGGACCCTCTCTTTCTCCCTCACACTGCTGTCACTTACAGTTTTAAATACACGCAACTTCTAAGCTCTAAAACGTTCAGACCTGGGGCACCTGGGTGGCTCAGTCAGTTAAGCATCTGCCTTCCGCTCAGGTCATGATCCCAGGGTCCTGGGATCGAGTCCCGCCTCTGCCTCCTTCCTAAGCAGAGAGCCTGCTTCTCCCTTTGCCTGATGCTCCACTTGCTTGTGCGCTCTCTCTCTCTCTGACAAATAAATAAAGAAAATCTTTAAAATAAATAAATGAAATGTTCAAACCAGACTTCTAGCATAAGCATGACTGCACACAACGTGGCAGCTAAAAGCACAGAGACTTGAGCCAGAGCATCTTGGTTCACACACCCGCTAGTCCATTTACCAGCTAAGTGCAAATCCATGGTCAAGCCGCCTAACCTCCTTGGGGCCTGCATCCCTCTCTGTGCCATGGCGCTGGCCGGGCGTGGCTCACAGGGCGCTGTGAGCGTGGCACGCCTGGAGAGTGGCACGTAGGAGAGAACTCGTCACGCACACTATTGCCACCATCCTGCTACCCTACTCACGTCTTCCGTTACTGCGTTCTGCCTGTGCCTTAGACAGATGCCATCAGGACAATGGGCAGAAAACACAGGTTCAGTTTGCAGCTCTACTGGAAGACAGGCACAGGCAAGTCTATCAAAAGCCACGGAGGTGCAGCCAAAGCCCCGTCCTGATCGCTGAAGGAAAGCCGCACTTTCCAGAGGTGGCATCGGAAGCCCACCGGGCGCTTGGGGAAGCTGCCATCTTTCCTGCAATGACTACTGTGAGACCCGGGCGAGGCGGACCAGCCAGGGTGGTTCTCAGGCATTCGCCTGGGTTCAGAGAAGAAGAAAGGAGAGGCTATCCGAGAACTGACACAGAGGAAACTGGAAGGAATTGGTCCTTCTCTTCCCTCTGGACAAAGGAGAGGCCCCTGGGCTGGGAAGCCACGTAAGCCGCCTGCCCCCATCCTCTCGGGACTTCTGCCAACAGCTGGTCAGGAAAAGACTAAAACAGAAAAGTAGATACATTCGCTAAAATTTTTCAGAGTACCAAAAAAGGTGACAATTCTGTCAACAGCGGGACAAATATTCATAGGAAGATGATGTCATACCACAATTAAAAATTAGGAGAAAAATGTCTCTGCCTTTCAAAAAATAACCTTAAATGTAGTAATCACGACCACAAAGCAAAACCACGATAGCTCTGTGAAGAGAGGATGAAGACACAGGAGAGAATAAAATCTGAGTTTGCAGAACTGAGGAGAGAAGAAAAACTTATCAGAATTTAAGACAAAACTGGTGGGACCCTAAGGGGGAATCCAAATACTGCAGGAAACACAGTGCCCAACAGAGAAAAGAGAAATTCAGAGAAAAAAAACCCAACAACAACAGCAACAACAAAACAACGAAATGGAAACTCACAGGAAAGCATATTGATTAGAATGAAAACAGAAGATGAATCAAAAACACAAAACCCAAACCAGGCCAAGTGATGTCCATACAAATACCCTGGGGCTGGAAACCCTACTGTGTTCCTTCCATCCACCTGTGTCTCACGTATCCTCCTGTGGGCTTGCACCTGTGGCTTTATCCCCGGAGCTTGAAAATACATTTTTTTTTTGTATGTGACAATGTATTTCCCTTCATTTACTTTATTTTCATTTTCCTTTTAATCTTTCCTTTTTGAGTGTTTCCTTGGATTTTGACTTTTGTCTTTTGCCTTGTCTTCTTCAGGATATCAAGACCCAGCTAATTTTAAAATCTGGTTGTGTGTGTCAGTCTGGCATGGGAGTTATTATTCCATGGAGAGGGAGCTGCCGTCTCTTCTGGGTGCCTCATAAAAGAGGGCTGGCAACCTGCTTAGGAAAAGGTGGATTATTAAGAAACAGTCTATGTGTAGATAACTGACTAGATGTATCAGGAGATGACCCATGTTATCCCACGTTTTATATCAGATTAACTAAAGAGAGGATCAAAGTTTAAGAGTTGCTATTAAACGAAAGCCTGCAAATTTTAGAATGGTAGAATGAGTGTAGAATGCTGGAAAAGTACAGACCCTTCTAACCACTGAGCCAAGTGTTTGAGGGCAAGACAAACAAGATGCCACGAGCAAAGTCAAACAGCAAATATTATCTGTTTGGAAAAATGCTACTTGCCATTCACGTGATTTTTAAGGGTATTTCTATCCCAAACTTATAATTAACACCTTTGAACTTACAAGAACACTGACTCAGTAAAATGAGGCCAAAATGGTGCACAGTTTACTAACAATAAGCACACACACCAAAAAACCCCCTCAACATCCAAAAAAAGATGCTCAAATTCACTCTTAAAAACAAAGGTGGTTATGAAACTATCCCAAGATTACTTTATTTCACCGATCAGATTGTCAAAATCTAAAAGATGGGTTGCGCTGTCAGTAATGCTATTGCAAGAGAAGCACCACGGAGAATATAAATTAACATAAGTCCAGGAATGACAAGTGTTGGTAACGATCAGAATTAGAAATTCACTATCTTGGGCGCCTGGGTGGCTCAGTTGGTTGGGCTACTGCCTTAGGCTCAGGTCATGATCCTGGAGTCCCAGGATCGAGTCCCATATCAGACTCCCGGCTCTGCGGGAAGTCAGCTTCTCCCTCTGACCTTCTCCTCTCTCATTCTCAGTCTCTGTCTCTAATAAATAAATAAATAAATCTTTTAAAAAAAAAAAAAAGAAAGAAATTCACTATCTTTTGAACTCAACAATCGTGGTTCTTGCAATTTATTCCAGTGGTCTCCTTGCTACATGCAAACTGATGATTTTACATTGTAACGGTGAAAGATTAAAACCATTCGAACGTCAGTAGGAGACTAATAAATACATTACACAGCATAATACATACTTGCATAGCATTCGGCTGTGACAAAAGCACGGAAAGTCTCCAGGATGCATATTTTAAGGGAAAAGAGCAAAGTAGCAAAAGGAACGGCTATGGGGCTACCTTTTGTGGAAAAGAAGGGGAAAAGCAACGTACATTTCTAGTTGCAGAAAGAGCTTCTGGGAGGATACACACAAAAACAAATAAAAATGGTTTTCTGTGGATGTTGGAGGCGGGGCTGTGGGCTGGGCAGTGGAGAAGATATAAAGTACGCACTTTTTAACCTGATGAGTATATATATATATATATACTATTTGATATTCTACAGAAACATTTGTTTTAAGTCTCTCTGTTTCTACAGGACAAAGCTCCAACTTCTGCACTAAATATTCTACCTAAGTCCAATAGTACTTCCGAGCTTCCACTGCCCAGTCTCACTAAACCGGATGTCACTCCCCTGGCGGGCTCCGTGCAGGCCACGCTCCGTGTTATGGCTTAGTCGCCATTCTTACTCCGAAATGCCCTTCCCCTCCTGGTAACAGTCTGATGGAACCCACTTCTCCCCCAACGCCATCTGGTCTTCCTTGATCCTCCCCCGCTAACAAAGCCACTTCCTCTAGGGCTCACCTAAAACGCGCTCTATTTTGCTTGCTGGATTCACGCCGTTCTGCCCTGTATCATAATACGTTATTAATACAGAGGCATTTTTATTATCAACATGTTGATGACAAAAACATGAAAAATCTGCAAACAGGAGCAAACTACAGTCATGTAAGGAAATAATTTCACAGTACAATGAACGATCACGGTCAAAACACTCCGGAGCTGGGGTAGAGCTGAGCAGTTTGATTTCAAACTCAGCGCTCTGGCCCCTCGCATTTTGTAAAGTGTCGTCTAGGGCTTCAGCTCCTTGGCTAAGGGTTTCCGTAGCTTCAAAGCAGGTTTAGACTCGGAACTTTGCACTCAGGTGTTTTGTTTTTTGGTTTTGGGTTTTTTTTTTTTTTTTCACATTTTTATCACTTCCATCTTCATTTTGGTTTAGTCACCCATCACAGGCTCTTTCCACCCAGGAACATCGGGAAGGTTTCCACCGGAAGGCAGGAGGTACGTACCAGGTCAAGACGAAAGCGCACTACTCTCCCTTCTCTAGGTAACGTGCCAACGTCCCAGGGCTGCTCATTTCTCTAGCAGTTTAGCAACGTTCTGATAGCCTCATGAATTCACGGCTAATCCTTATGTTTCCTCTTTTTGCTGTATCTCCTTATCTTGAAGCCCCTAGGTCTGAAATAATCCCTTGAGCTAATTTATTAAAAAGCCTAGAAAATGATATATTGGCCATACTTCTTTTACCCAGCTCTCTGTGTCTCCTTTCCAATGTAACATTCTGTTACATTCTGTGTGTTTTTTTTTTTTTTTGGTAGAAATGTAACATTTCTTTGTTACATGTAACAACCCAATGTGACATTCTTTGACTCACACTCACACAATCTGATAATCCCCATTATTAAACTCGGACATGCTCCCTGGCCCAAGTCTGAACCCTCACAACTGTGTAATCCTCTCCCTTGCCCTGGAGTGTTTTAACTGCATGGCTCCAGGAACAAGGCGCCCTTGTCCTAGCATTTTTTTTTCATCTTTTCCTTCTCTTCTATCATGCCTTTAACCAAGCACTGAGTTTTCTGGAGCCTAAAAATATTCGACAATCAGTATTCCACATCACCATTTAAGGTCCCAGAGGAAGCTGGGACTGAAACCATCCTTGGGAAGGAGACTTGCTCCAAGTTCCTGTTTGAAGAAGCATCTCAGACCCAGCCCGTACTGCCGAACCCAAGGGCATTTACGGCAGATGCCTCTGTGCTGGCCCATGATGTGGTTCCAGTTTTCCAGTAATAGGAATCTCTTCCTCGGTGATGAAATCCCTATAGGAATTGTGCAGTCCTTTCTTAACTTTCTAAAGCACTGAATGTTTGTTTTTTGTACATACAGAATTCATACAATAAATGTGACCTATTACTATTATCACCCGTATTTTTTTCTACTTGAACACTGATGTTCTACATCTTCTAATTCCAATAGTAATTTTGATGGAAGTTTCCAATTTCTACAATCTAGTTAAATAGGTTCTTTCTACAAAAAAAAAAAAAAAAGAACATATACTGCATTCAAATATCAGGTGATGTTTACCATACCACTAGGAGTCACTAAGTCACTAGTCCCATCTGGAGAAACACTGAGCAGGCCTGTATTGGTCAAGGCCTCCAGAGAAACAGGATGGATAATGGAGGCTGAGGAGTCCCATGATCTGCCGTCTGCAAGCTCGGGAACCCAGAAAGCGGACAGCATCATTTTAGGGCCTCAGACGTGAACTGCAAATTCACCCCCCTCTACATTTGTGTTCCATTCAGTCCCTCAGTGGATTAGACGGTGTCCACCTATACTGGGGAGGGCCATCTGGCTTAGTAAGCCCACCCTTGAAAATGAAGTCAGACGCTAACTTCTTCTAGAAACATGCACACCCAGATATGACGTTTAACTAGATATCTGGGCAGCCGTGGGCCAGTCAAGCTGACGCAGAAAATTAACTATCATAGATTCTCATTTATTTCTGTATCTACCACAGATTCTGGCCCATGACCATACACAGCAGATGTCCTACAAAAGAAGGAAAAAAAAAAGAATGATAAATGGGTGTCAATCAAATCACCCACCGGCCATTTTTCTGTCATTCAGAGGAGTAACCAACCACCTGTTTATGGTCTCACACAATGTACCAATCCAATAATGGGTATACACTTTTTCCCCCGGCGGCGGGGGGGAGGAATACTCTTTTATTGGTACTTCACCACGCTCTCAAGTTTATTTTTCATTTTCAGGGGAAATCTTTCTTCCTAGAAAATGTAGCCAAGTGTTTCAAACACAGACACACCTTAAAAAGAATCTCTCAAATCTGACAAACTGTAAAGAACAGAGTTTCCTTGGAAGTGGCGGATGCCCGGACAGCCTAGGTGAGACGCAGCAAAATGTGACCGTGTTCTCTTTGGCCCCATCAAGGGAGGTGGATTTTAATTTGCTGAATGGAAATCCATACCAAGTCTGCCCGAGTCAGGGCCACGCTGTCCTCGCCACGTGTAGAGAGGGAGGCTGATACCTCACCTGCAGTTCTGCCGTCCTGAGAAGAAATTTCAATTCCAGCCTCGGCAGGAGGGGGGCACCGTGGTTTGGAAGTCTCCATCTTGGCGGCCCGCACACACACAAAAAGAAAGTTCCTTACGAAGGGCGAGATTTCGATTTCTCATTACAGATGGGCTCGCTTTTGATGATTCTACAATGCCGAATGAAGACCCCATAGAGTTTAACTTTTAGAAAGGGGAAAGCAGATTTTCCCCTCTTTAAAGAAAGCACCACCTAAGACGTAGAAAGGATTTTTCTCTCTCTATTGTTAAATGTTTTCCACTTTCAACAAGCGTTGTTTCTCCCTTACCTCTGTCTCTGAGCTGATTTTCATTTTAAGATGAGAAACAAAAGTGTTTCTCAAAGCCAACAAAGAGGTTTAACACATATATAGCTTTATTCCAACAGGTGTGCCTTATCTCAAAGTATAAGAAAAACAGCATTATGATTTCCGGTTGGTGAAAATCTAGCTCTGTGCAACATCTCTAAAATCAGGACGTTCCCCAGCAGCCACTTACACCATGTGAAGGAAGCTTTATTTGATGTTTGTCATTACAGTGGGGTACTCGGTGAACTTCATAATCAAAAAGGAAAAAAAATCACTGCTGGTTACAAGAAAGCATTAAACTGCTTCGTGCACTCAGCCATCTACATGAGGGAGGCATTTCTTCCTTTTTTCTTTTCTATCGGACAGTCCTCTGAGGTAAGTGAGCCTATGGACAAATCGTTAGTGCCCCAATCAATGGCCCATATGGGCCTGCCGAGTAATGATCGGTACTTAGGAAAGAAATATTAAGGCCAAGGAGTGTGCGAGGATCTCCAAGTTCGTAAGGGACACAACTGCTAAGCAAAGTTGGAAAAAACACAACACAACACAAAGTATCGTTCCTCTTTCTGGCTTACCAATAATGAGTTTTTTTGTTTGTGTGTTTTACCAGAACTCTCCTGGATGTCTTCTTATATAACATCTATGGAGTTTTAACAGACCTGCCAAATAAGCTTATTTTTCTTCTCACTGTAGACGATTCCCATGGACTGGTAACCACTGCCCAACGCTACGGGCTGGGCAAGCAAGGGCCAGCCTACCTCGACCGCAGCTTCTGTGTCTAGGCTGCATGGCAGAGCAGTCTCACGGTCAGCGGTCAAGAGAAGCAAAGTGCAAAGGGAAGGTCATGGGTGGGCTGAGGTCAGATGTCAGTAAGATCTGGGGGGACAATGACTTGCACAATAAAGAGATGGGGAAGGGAGGCCCAAGTCAGATGTGGATGTAGCAGGAGGCTGCCCATGTGAACAGCCTGAGATAGGACTCACGGTCTATGATCAGATTTGGGTCAAATCTAACAGCGGGTGACTAGGAGGAGAGGTCTGGGAATCCGAGTGAGAAGTACCTCTGTCCCCTGCAGGGGATTCTGCTTGGGAGGCCAGTGTCTCTGGGTTGGCCCAGCTGTCTTCAGGCCCCGTCCTCTGGACCCGCTCCCACCAGCATCAACTAGGCATTTTCTCTTGAATGAACATGGTAGTGTTTCAAACCTTCATACCTTGGATCCAGGAGAGATAATGTTCAATCACCCACAAAAGTAACACACAATTAAGAAATATATCTACGCTACCAGCTGAAAATCACCCTCAATAGTTGGTGAGCACTGAAATGGGGAATCATAAATAAGGCTGATAGTTTAGTGTTTACGATACATTACACTTCAGAGTCTGTCCAAAGCAATCATTACTCGATGAATGAATTGCCATTTGCATTCTTTACTGTCCACCAAAGAGCACTTCTGTGAGCATTCTGTGACAGTAATCCGCCAAAAACACGACTTGGAGCTGAGAGCAAGGGTCTCTGGTTCCCAAAAAGTACCACGTCTCTCTCAGGGAGCTCACTACATTATATTAGTGGATTCGTCATTGCAATATTGCACCTGATGGTACTGACAATTAGGATCTGTAATCCACGGTAAATAGCTCTTAAATAATGCACTGCGATGAGTGGAGCTGGCAGTGCTTGTGGGCGAAATCAGCCTCGCTCTCTTATTAATAAATGCTTGAACGGGCAATTGTACTGTTCAGGGAAGGGATCTTAACGGATGGCCAGCCGCGGATCGGAACGTGAGGCATCAAATTGTGCATCAATAAAACACCTCTGCAGGACAAAGCACATCATTCCCTGATTCCCACATCAGCTATGTAGCGTTCTCTGATGTCCAGTTCAAAATGGGACTTAAATGGGAAGGTTTCAACGAGCAGGTTTATTTTATTTCATGTTTTTGCAAATTAACCTACCATAGGAAGCACCTGCTGTGATGCAATCAAAGCCATCCGAAGGTGCTTGTGCTCAGAAGCAAGCACTGAGCTGCCCACCCTTGTTGCTTTGTTTCTGCAATTCCCCAGGCCAAATATTTCTGCCTGTGTTCTTGAAACAGGCGAGTGTGTGTGTCTGCTTCTACTGAGCTTTTCTGTCTAGAACCAACGACGAAGACGTTAATATTAATGGTGTTTCTGGAATCGGCGGTACAAGATTTGGAGCTATTGTCCCAACATTCTGCTGCAGCAAATGTGAGCTCTCTCACTTTTATAAGAGTGAGAAGGGAGTAGAGGAAACCTTTCTCTAATGCACATAATAAAGTTTCAGAGCCAAAAAGAATTCCGAACTCAAAGCTGACTATGAAAATGGATTGTAGAATTTAGCTTTACGGATGATAAAGACAACAATATTGCAATATGAGCTGATATTCTCATTCCTGTAATAGATCTGTAAAAAACGCCCATCCATAGAACGTTGCCTTCATGTACCCAGCAGTTTAAAAAGGAGTTTGTTTCATCACATAAAATTCCAGTGATTCAATCTAGACCTGCGAGCTGACCTGAGCTCAGAACCTCCGTGCACGTCAGGAGGGGGAGAAAAGGATCATCGTCAGTATGTTACCAGTATTTTAGCTCATACTAATTCTTCAATGAACAGTCACTACAATTCAATTTATTAATTATTAAAATGGGATATATAATTTCACCCTAAGAAATTAAAAGAAACGAAGAGACATAAAAAGGAAGAAACCCGGGGTATCTCCTCCCCCGCCGACCCGCGTCCTTGACTGAACATCTCTCTCACCCTGAGATGTCCCAGGATCTTATGTGGCAATGTCAAATATCAGGCTGCCTGCGTTCCCCACTGACATCAGTCATTAACTGGCCATCTGGTGGAGCTTCTTGCCATAAGTCTTCTTATCGCAGGATGTTTTCCTCGAGGTAGACCAGGACTTAGTATCTACTCAGCACCCCAACGTCTGGCCCTCCCTCCAGCGTCCGTGCATTTGACCCCTCACCTCCTGCCCATTGGCCCCAGTACGGATGATCACCGCCTGATTACCACTCTGATTACCCCATATCCCTTACCCTCCTGAAGATTTACAAAGCCCACACATGGCAATTTTTTGTAAAGAGCCTAAATATTTGTTAAAATATACATGTTTCTCATCAGACAATGAAGGCATTTTCACATAGTATTAGCCAAACTCACAGCTTTTTCTTTCCCATTTTTTTAATTCAATTAACATATATTCTTGGTTTCAGAGGTAGAGGTCAGTGATTCATCAGTCTTATGTAACGCCCATGGTGCTGTATAGCACTTATCACATCACACGTGCCCTCCTTAATGCCCTTCACCCAGTTACCCCATCCCCCTTCCCTCCCCTCCAGCAACCTTTAGTTTACTCCCTATGATTAAGAGTCTCTTACAGTTTGTCTTCCTCTCTGGTTTCATCTTGTTTTATTTTTTTCTCTCTACCACTATGATCCCCTGCTTTGTTCCTTAAATTCCACACATCTGTGAGATCATATAAGTCTTTCTCTGATTGACTTATTTCACTTAGCATAATACCGTCTAGTTCTATTCACGTAACTGCAAATGCAAGATTTCATTTATTTGGTGTCTGAGTAGTATTGTATGTATGTATTTATGTGTGTGTGTATGTGTATACACACATTCCACATCTTCTTTATCCATTCATCTGTTGATGGACATCTAGGTTCTTTCCATAGTTTGGCTATTGTGGACATTGCTGCTATAAACATTCGAGTGCACATGCCCCTTCGGATCACTACATCTGTATCTTTGGGGTAAATACTCAGTAGTGCGATTGCTGGGTTATAGGGTAGCTCTATTTTCAACTTTTTGAGGAACCTCCATGCTGTTTTCCCAAGTAGCTGCACCAACTTGCATTCCTACCAACAGTGTAGGAGGGTTCCCCTTTCCCCACATCCTCGCCAACATCTGTCATTTCCTGACTCGATAATTTTAACCATCCTGACTAGTGCAAGGTGGTATCTCATTGACACTGCAATTGTTTATGTTGCTGATACTCAGCACACACCTAGAAGTCACACAGTAATTGTTAAAATGTAGCCATCTCTTACTATACAGACTAGGAAATTGAGGTCTAGTGAAATCAATTTACCTAAAAGTCATGCAAATGGCATTAGAAATGTACTTACGATGTTTTCATCTTTTCTAAGTTCTGTAACATGTTACTGCCTATATTCCTAGAACTTTGCAATCTTCAAAGTACTCTATTTTTTTTTAAAGATTTTATTTATTTATTTGACAGAGAGAGAGAGATCACAAGTAGGCAGAGAGGCAGGCCGAGAGAGAGTGGGAAGCAGGCTCCCCGCTGAGCAGAGAGCCTGATATGGGGCTCAATCCCAAGACCCCGAGATCATGACCTGAGCCAAAGGCAGAGGCTTTAAGCCACTGAGCCAGCCACATGCCCCACAATCTTCAAAGTACTCTTAGCGTGTCTCACTTCATCTTCAATATAAACCTGTGCACAAGGAAAACATGATAATCCTCTATTTTGAAGTTTGAGGAAAATACCATCTGTCCAGAAAAAGGGGTAGGACACAGTGGTTACAAGTGGTTACGGGCTGTGGCATCAAACAGAACTATATTTAGATCCTAACTCTGTCCAACAGGAGACTGTGAGTTCAGATGTTACTTCACCACTATGGATTCCATTTTCTTATCTCAGAATTACAAAAAGCTAAAATATGATGTTGAACCACTACACACTTATTAGAATGGCCCAAATCTGGGACACTGACAACATCAAGAGCTGGAGAGAATGTGGGGCAACAGGGACCCTCACTCTTTGCTGTTGTGAATGCAAAATAGTGTCACCACCTATTCTGGTGGAATAGTTTGGTATTTCTTAAAAAACTAAACATCCTTTTACCATATGATCCAGCAAACGAATTTCTTGATATTTACCCAAAGGAGCTGAAAACATGTCTACACAAAACCCTGCACATGGATTTTTATAGCAGCTTTATTCATAACTGCCAAAACTTAGAAGCAATGAAAATGTCCTTCTGTAGATGAGTGGATCCATCCAGATGATGGGTGATTACCCAGCAATGAAAAGGCATAAGCTGTCAAGCCATGAGAAGACACAGAGAAGCCGTACATGCATATCACTGAGTGCATATCAGTCTGAAAAGGCTACGTCCTGTATGATTCCAACTATATGGCATTCTGGGAAAAATAAAACTATGGAGAGAGTAAAAAGATCAGTGGTTTCCAGGGTTTGTGGGGAGGGAGAGAAGAATAGAGGGAGCCCAGGGGATTTTTTAGGCAGTGAAACTCCCGTATGATACTATAATGATGGATACATGTCACTGTATTTTTATCTGAACCCACAGGATGTACGACACCAAGATTGAACCCCAAGGTCAATCATGCACTGAGGGTGGTGACGGTGTGTCCCCCGTGGGTTCATCGCTTGTAACGAGTGCACACGTCTGGGGTGCGGGTTGATGGGGGGAGGCTGTGCGTGTGTGTGTGTGCAAGGGGCTCATGGGAAACCTCTGTACCTCTCTCTTAATCTTGCTGTGAACCCCAACCCACTCTAAAAAAATAGTCTCACAAAAAAGACTGCAAACCAACTGCAGAGGATTATTACAAGGATTAAATTAAATGCTGTATTTTAGAAAATACATTGTAAGCCCTTAATAAACAGAAGCAGTTACTTCTAAATCTTACTCATGAGTAAAGACTCTGTGGTCTTTTCATGTTTCTTTTTCTTTTTTTTTTTTTTTTTTTAGGGGCAAGGGAAGGGCAGAGGGCGAGGGACCACGAATCTCAAGCAGGCTGCAACCCAGCATGGAGCTTGATCTCCCAACCCCGAGATCATGACCTGAGCCAAAAGTCAAGAGTGGGACACTAACTGACTGGGCTGCCCAGGTGCCCCTTTTTACTCTATTCTTGTCACAACAATTCCCTTGAATTCTATGCCAAATAAATCTCAATTGCTCAACTCGTATTTGCTGAGAATCTATTAGGTCCTGAGACATTCTGCAGGAACCAGAGAGGAAACGTTCTGGAATATCGCAGGCAAGCTTATATATACTGTGGAAATGAAGACACACAAGGACGAGAATACCTAAGCCAGGGATGGGAAGGGAAGACCTAGTCTGGAGCCTTGGCTGAAAAGAGGGAATGAAAAAATTCCCTGGGCTGAAAAGAGGGAATAAAAATAATTTTAAATGAATATTTATCAGTAATTATTGATTTTTTAAGAAGTAAAAATTTGGGTTTGGGGCTGAAACAAGTTTGCACACGTTATTAGCCCCCAAAAGCTGACTGTACAAAAGCTATAAAACACAATGCTGGGTATTAGAGACGTGCCCTTATGTAGAACTAAATTGTGAAAGGATCCCAGGATGGTATCCTGTCATCAATCCAAATGACTTCCTTCAGAGGCTGACGGAGGCTCTCAGCAACATGACTGCGTCTGTTCCCTACGGTGACTGTGTGCCACTCTAAGGTGGTCAGATAGGGGCAGTAAGGATAATTACAAATAATGGTTTTCCTTAATCCTTTTTTAGAATTAACCCCAACATATTTGTAAATATAACCATGCTTTGAATCGAGGGCTGTTTTCTCCAAACAAATTCAAAACTACAGAACCACTGTATACGGGGGCTCGGGGGACCGCGCTGGCCAGTGACACACGGACCTGAGCAGCACTCGGCCTACGTGGCCAAAGAGCAGGCCCCAAATTCAGTTTGTCGGCCACATGCTCATGCACAGCGTTATAAGTACACTGCACAGTGCAATTTTTAAAACTGTCTTCACTCTCATCAAATCTTCAGATGACACCGTCGACTCTTCCGCTCTCGGGGGCTAGTCATTCTAACTTGAAACAATGTTGCAGTTACTCTTTCTTCATACACATCAACAAATGACGTCACACAGGCTGAGGGTGGCACATAAACTCATTACAGGCAGCGTGGTGCCCAAGGCATGGACGAAGAAGGTCCAGGCACCGACCTTCCTTTCCAGTCATTCTGTTTCCCCCGAAGGACATCAAACACCTGGAATTCTCTGTCTCCTGATTCAGATCCCCCCAACCTGCTCAGAGACAACAGTTTTGGCCAGAACGACTGGTTGCTTTCGTCCAAAGTCATGAACCTCGTGACAACTCCTTCTAGAGACAGTCCACTCCCATCTGGGGTTTAAAAGACTCCGCTGTCCCTCCGTGCATTTTCCCCGGCACGCCGCACTGTGGATGAGAGCAGGAATGCCTCGACACCTGGCCTGCGGCCCCTGCAAGCCGACGCACTCCCGGCCTTGGCCAATACGGCCCCGGAGAGCCATCCTTACTTCGTGTATATGGAACTGTGCTCAAACAGTGCCAAGATCCCAGCTGCTATGCTCCTCCGTTTCTACTCTTTCGTAGGCTGGTATGGATACAAGTAATGAAGATCATTGTATCAGTATGATGTTAAAATTTTCTGGGCACCAGATACCTGCGAGGTATTACGCTAAGTACCTTACAGACATTAGCTTATTTAATCCCAGTACATAGGCTTATTAGGTGAAATAACTGAACAAGAAGAGGTTAAATAAATTTCTGATCGGGGGGCCCTGGGTGGCTCAGGCAGGCGGGTGTCTGACTCGTGGTTTCGGCTCAGGTCATGGCATCAGGGTGGTGCTAAGTGCAGAGTCGGCTTGGGACTCTCTGCCTCTCCCTCTTCCTGCGCCCCTCCCGTGCTCGTGTGTCCTCCGTCTTCCTCTCTCTCCCACTCTCCTCCTCAAATAAATCAATGGAATCATTTTTTAAAAACTTGTGAAGGTGCACAGTTACTAAGCCCCAAAGCCAGGACGCAGGACCAGAGCTCCCAGCGGAATCCGATACTCTGCCACCTGCCTGCGACCTCCCGCCACCCCTAAGTCAGCTGTCTCTCCCGGCTCAGCCTCTCCACCCGTCATGTGGCAACAGATCCCCTGTCCCACCCTCACGTGATCCCCGGGACTGAGGAAATGTTTCTAATAGGCTCAGCAGCTATGAAAACTCAAGAAATCATTACTCGGAACTGGCACAATGTCTGCATCGATTCTGGCACAAAGGGCGTGGGCACAACCTGCGACGAGGGACAGAACCCAGGGTTCACCTGTCCAGCCGCGGTATATGACCGCGGTCTCGCGGAGGACACCCAAGTGACCCAACGCCAACACGTAGCTGAAAAGTGTAGAGTGAGCGACCGGGCCAGCTGGTCATTCCTAAACAGGGATTCCCAGGGCAGGAGAGGAGCCAGGCTCACATAATACACTTCTGTCCATTCGGTCTCTGACCAGAAAATAATGGAACTGTGACTGGGTTCTAATTTCCGGGAAGAACCGGAGTCACCTTCTTCGCTGAGCTATTTTCTTACGTGGTACTTAACACAGCATTTCTTTCCATCAGGCTTGGCTCACAAGGGACCCCTGTGCTCTTGTTAGTAGCCGGCCTCTCGCCTCCGAGACGGCCGGTAAGACCATCCTTGCATGAGTAACAATTTGCAAAGTACTTTCAAAATACCCAAATTATAATTCCCAGCCAGTCCGCGACGCCGGCAGAACAAGAGCAACGTCATTTCTCATATAAATTCTGAAGCTTCATTCGATGAAGAGACTTTCTCCACGTGACACAATCATTTCAAGTCGGGGCATCAAGGGACACAAACCCGGGGCTGCGGTTCTCATGTTTCCTCCATCACATCCTACTGCATGAGCGAAATGAAGAGATAAATGCTGCCAACCCAAAACAACGCCCTTCAGATTCTGCCCTGACGCAGGACTAGTACCTACTCTGTAGCCTCTGGGAACTAAGCTAAGTACTAGGCTTACAAAGGGAACACAACGAGCCCTGCCTGAACCCAGGAATGTATGATTTACAGAGGCTGCGGGAGACTTAATATGCATGGTAACGTCATCACCGGGTCCTGGCAATGACGTGTAGCTAAGATCTGGCATTTGCTGGGGTGAGTCAAGGAGAAGCAGGAACTCAGCAACAAGCGGGCCAAATGTAGGGGGAGAGAGAATAGAGTCTCATTTATAGAATTAAAGAGTAGAATGGGGGATCGGGGCTGGAGGCAGGGGGAACGGGTATGCTAATCAATGGGCGTAAAGTTTCCATCAAGGAAGATGAGCCTGGGTGTCTCAGTCGTTAAGAGTCTGCCTTTGGCTCAGGTCATGATCCCAGCCAGGGTCCTGGGATGGAGCCCCACATGGGGCTCACTGCTCAGCAGGAAGCCTGCTTCTCCCTCTCCCACTCCCCCTGCTGGTGTTCCCTCTCCTGCTGCTATCTCTGTCAAATAAATAAAATCTTAAAAAAAAAAAAAAAGGAAGACGGATCAGCTCTAGGGTTGTGCTGTACAATGTCATGCCCATAGTCAACGATACCGTATTGTTCACTTAAAAATCTCTTAAGAGGGTAGAACTTAAGGTAAGTGTTCTTTCGAGAAGAGAAGAGAAGAGGAAAAGAAGAGAAGAGAAGAGAAGAGGAAAAGAAGAGAAGAGGAGAGGAAAAGAAAAGATGAAGAGCTCCTCAAGACAAGGGAAGAATCAGACAAGACGACTCTGAAGCTACTGAGGGCTCCTCCTCGGGATGGTGGGAGTGCAGGGAACCATGGACATGGCTGGAATCCAAGTGAGTTGAAAAGAGGACCCTTCAAAGACTAAACCTTGTGGCCACCGCCCCACCTGTCCTGTACCCTCTCCTGTTTGTCACACCAGAAATGGAAAGGCCACTTGCAAACGGGCCTGGAACGCTGTGGTGGAGGCAAGCGAGCTCCACCTGGGGAGGGGTTGGAGGAACCAGGGAGGGTTAGGGAGCATCTAGAACATTGCATGGTACGGGATGATACTGAGCGGTGATTAACTAAAGAACATACTGCAAATAAAAGAAACACGACAGGGGGAGACGGAGCTCAGGAGAGGAGATGCTATGCAGGACCTTGCACAAAGTCTGCACTGTGGCTGTAGACAGAGACAGAGCGAGAGAGAAGGGGAGCAGTTCCTAAGACCGGAAACGCCAGGAGCAGCCAGGAGGACGTTTGTGCATCCACGAAGACTCAGCTGTGTCTCGATGGACCTGGAGGAAGCTGGAAGGAAGGACACCACTGGCGGGGCTCTCCTCCTTACAGAATCCTAAGCTTCTGCCCAGTAGTTTCCCCTTTTCCTTACGCACGACCTTTACCCTATTTCCTCTCTTGTCTTGATTATAACAAAGACAATGCGATTCTGTGATTTGTTTGCATCTTCTGGAAATCTCGTTGGAGTGATACTGCTGAGCTTCCTTCCTGGAGACTCTGCTGCTGACCACGAAGTCCTGGCTTCTCTGGAGCGTGGGTCGGGGGTGGTCCGGAGGCCGAGCCTCGAGAAGGCGCTCAAGCCCAGCAAAGGGCCGCCCCCAGGCAGGGTAAGTGCTGTCGTAGCCAAAGGACAGACTGAAGGTGACTTCAGTGAGCCCCTCCCTCATCACAGTTTCCTGAGAAGGTCAATTCTAGCTGTTCTCTACTTATAAGTACAAAATGACATTTGCAGTAAATAATCATTTAAAATTCTGGGGAGAAACCACGGAAATGCCCTACCTCTACTTTAGATTCATTCCCGTATGATCGACGCCCCCTCCTCTTCTCTATCTATAACCTTGCCTTCAAACGGCAGGCGTCCCGGTCACCCGAAATGTAGCCAGCGTTACGTATGGTGCACGCATTATGCACCGGATTCTGTGCTGAGTAACGGAGACTCAGAAGTAAGTAGACAGACAGATAAAAACAAAAACGAGCCCACACAGACACCACTCTGCCCTTGAGGATGACACCACGTCTCAGGTCACCTAATAGCCTCCCCGCCGCCCTCCCCCCATCTGTGCTTTAATATATAATACAATATAATACAATATAATATAATATAATATAATATAATATAATATAATAATAATATAAACAAATGACAAAATCAAAATAATATAGACATCTAAAGTAAGATTGTTTGGCATCTTCATTTTTCCTCTTGATGTACAAATGCTGCTGAAACGGAGAAACAAACACACAGACACACACTCAGACCGACCCTCACACCCTAGGCTTCCTCAGCATATAGGTTGATACAGCCTGAGCTCCAAACTCCAGCTAGATCACCTCTGGAAACGGACAGATTCCACAACTCCTTTTTCCCCCATCTGCCACAGGGAGTTAGCCACTCACCACCTTACACTTTACCAGTAAAACGTGCCTGGTATACTCTTTTCTTGACTGTGCCCACTGCCAACGTCCCCACCGCCATCAATTGCAGGACACATCATGGTGTCTTTGGCCCCAGTGTCGGTCCACAGCCTTTACCACATATCAGGGAGCCGCCATAATTGCACTTTTACCAAACAACTTTGACTGGACCCCACTTGTATATTAAGACTAAATTTTCTGACAGATGTGGAAAGTCAAGGTTTTGCCCAACCTTGACCCAATGGCACACACCTGGGTTTATTCAGGAATGCCCGTGAGCTAAAGGCTGCCCTGTCCCTCCCCATAACCTTGGCACAAGCACCTTCTTAGGAGCAAAAAGTGGCCAGAGATTGTAAGTACTTCCTTTTAATGATACTTTCAGTAAGAGCTATCATTGTTCTCCTGACTATATTATTTCCAATGGCACAGATTTTTTAAATTGCATTTCAAGATTAATTCAGAACAATAGATTAAAAGCTAAAGAAAGCAAGAAGCAAATGATACTGGGAGTCACATAAAATCCACTCTTACATGGTAGATACATGGATAATGCTGGGCTTCCCTAGTCAGTGTCTAAAGCTAACTCATTACCTCAACGTTTACAAAGGCTTAAGTTTCGTGGGGAAAATAAACCTTCCTTTCAGAGCACAAGTGTGAGTGGGAACTGGAAGTGGAGGATCCATCCCATCTTGTAGAAAAACTGATTCCAAACTGCCCAAGAGCTCATCCGAATCTTACAGGTGTGACAAGCGATGGCTAATCTTATGCCCCACAGCCCAAGTGGTCTGGGGGCTCCGAAGAGAAACCTGCTTTCTTGAGTCTATTATTCTTTCTATTCAACCTTGGCATCCCTCTCTTTTAATGTATTTCTCTCCCAAATGCCAGGCTTTATTATCTCTTTACTCCCTTGCTCTCTTGTCTCTAATGACGCTTCCTATCTTTTGCTAGCATTTAACCTTAACTGTCAGGATAAGGAACTCAAGTATTTTTCAGAGTAAATATACTTGTTAAATTCAGGTTGTTTCTCCTTGTGTGTGACCCACAATTGATTTTTTCCTCCTGACAGACAGTGGAGCTTGATTGAAAAGAGATTTTCACTACAATTCCATAGAAAAATCCTGCAGGAAATGGATTTGTTGGTTCTTTAATATTGGTATATTTTGGTAAGAGTAAACTAATCTGAAAAGACCGTTAAGTCTAAAAAGTACCCATTTTTCTCTTTCAGGACGGCCAGGAGAGAGCCATGATTCCTGCCTTCCCTGTGTGATATCTACCTGAAATAGAAAAGCAGTAGACAGAAGCATCCCTTTCCTTCTGTTTTTCCCCCCAATTAGTAACTATTACTTTTTAAGGCAGTTTTAGACTCACAGAGCACTTGAGCTGTAAGTCCGGAGATTTCCCATATTCCCCCGGCCACACCAGGTGCACAGCCTCCCCTGTATCAATAGGCTGGTTATCATCGGTGACCCTCCGTAGGTACATCATCATCCCCCCGAGTCCATACTTGACCTTCAAGATCACTCTTGGTGTCCCACATTGTATGGGCTTGGGCAAAGGTATAGTGGCGTGTGTCCATCATTACAGTGTCCTAGGGAGTAGTCTCACTGCCCCCAGATCGTCTGTGCGGCACGTAGTCATTCTTCCCTGCACCCCTGGCAACCACAGGTCTTTCTACGGTCTCGCTGCCTTTGTGGGTCAGGGACTCCGGCAGGTGACCTGCATGGTTAGTGGCAACAGGGGACCCGAGCCCAGGTCCCTGCGTGGCACCTCGGCGTCACTCCCAAACTCCGCCTCCTCTGTGCCCTCCCACGCCTTCTGGCACAGTTCTGATTGCTCTTGGGACTCTCTTCAAAGAGGAGACGGTGAGAGCAATGAGATAGTACAGTTCTGTGGTTTCATGGAGCCTCTGAAGGTCTTCGTGCCCCAGAAATTTTGCTTAAAGAGAGGCAAATTTGCTTCAAGAGAGAGACTATGGAAGCCCAGCATTATCCATGTATCTACCACGTAAGAGCGGATTTTATGTGACTCACAGTATAATTTGCTTCTTGCTTTCTTTAGCTTTTAATCTATTGTTCCGAAATAATCTTGAAACGAAATGCAATTTAAAAAATCTATTTTCTTTTTGCTTGTTTTCCAGTTTCCTTTGGATGTTCATGATCAATGATATTCCTACGTTAGCAGTATAAAAAGTGAGAGGCAGGTGTGTCTGTTTACTATAAAAAGCAGAGGGGCTTCTTAAACCTTAGAGATACATGATTTCGATCATCGGGGCAAATGTGAGCACGTTCTTCCAGAATCGAGAGATATTGATGTACCATCATCACAAAACCATTGTTTCTCCGGTTTCTCTGGCTAGTGATCAGAGACCTCTCTGGGCTCCCACTCTGGGGGTGCTCAGGTACAGGGCCCCACGTGAAGCCTGGGGATGTCCATAGTAGGTACTCCCGGTTATTCTCCACATCGGAAAGTTTCGGAAGCAGGGCTACCAACAACACTGCACCTGCACAGCAGACGGCAGGAGCAGGATGCAAATCTGAGACTCAAGCCAGAAACCCTGTCCCCTCCTACCAACAGCTAGGAGCTGCTGACAATGCCCAAAGCCCCGCAGGGAGGACACCTTTCCTAGAGAAGAAAGAAAGGTGTCAGGAATGGAACCAGCTGGGCTCCTGTCGGGGTTGGCTGCACGCAAAGAACCCAGAGCCCACCACGGGGAAGCCGCCTACGCCGACGGTGACGGGGCCCTTCCGCCCACGCGCAGGGGCCCGGGTGTTCTCTGCTCCCCGCTGAAGAAAACTGTGATTCTTATTCTCAGTAATTGCTTTTTGGCTACGGAACTGCAAGCTGAAGACGGTAGGAGAGGTGAGTTCTTGGCTAGCGCGCACCTTTCCAAACTGCACATCTGGCCCCTCACGATGCTTGTGCCATTTCCAACACAGGTGAGAGGCTGTAGGTACCAACGTGCTGACTCCCGGCAGGAAACGTTCCCCAGCTCCCTCACGGAAGGATGAAATGTCACCCTCGTAAAATTACAACAGTTGTGAACTCAACAGTTGCATTTCAAAAATGAATTTGAGCTTCCTTTACCCTTTTATAGTACAAAAAAAAAAAAAAAAACCTAAACCAAACCACTTTTTAATACATAAGCTTGTTATAGTCACCCAAAAGATGATTATCGTACAAGATACACATGGCCGAGAGAGTGGCTCATGGAAACCGAACTGCACTCCAAAGAAATTCAGCCCCACACACCTTAAAGATGCAAAAATGCACCATGCTTAGTGAACACGTATCAATTCAGTAAGGACTTGAACTCATTATGTCACGCTGCATTCATTCACGTGATCCATAGCTCTGTCGCTCGCAGTTAAAACAGAAGAATCCACATCAGACAAGAATGGTCTCCACCCCAGGGCCAACGGCTTAGACAATGCATTCTCTGTTAAGGCGCTCAGACCTCAGGATGGATGTGCTCAGGATGAGCACAGTGCATTGCGGTGAGCCACACAATGGTAGAAGTGGTAGAATTAGAACCCCCCAAAAGATGGAGCTCATACCCGGCCCTTTGATCTGTGTACTGAGGTCCCCCCTGGAACCCTGCCCATGACATTCCAAATCCTCCCTGTGCCCATCATCCCTGTGCCCGTACATTTACTAATAAGAATAGCCATCTTCCTAAAGAGGTATTACATCTCCCTGTTCTTATCACTTCATAGGTCTTCCCTTTTTTTTTTATGGCTTTCCATTTTGACCTTCATTTTCCTACCATGGATGGATTTCCTCCTAATATCTGTTATTCTTTTTCCTAATATATTGCATGATGCCTGGAAAACCCTAACCGCACTGGGACCCTTACAACTGTCACTGCTGGAGACAATTTTGCTTGTGGGACCCCATAAATAGAGGCCAAAAAGAAATGCAGCACCATGTCTTGCATGACTATAGATCACCAATCAATTTTTTAAAATATTTTATTTATTTAACAGAGAGAGAGGGAGGAAGCATAAGCAGAGGGAGCGCTAGGCAGAGGGGAGGGAGAAGCAGACTCCCCACTGAGCAGAGAGCCCGATGCAGGGGCTCGATCCCAAGACCCTAGGATTGTGACCCGAGCCGAAGGCAGATACTTGCTTAACTGACTGAGCCACCCAGGGGCCCCACCAATTCATTTTTTAAGTCACCATCTACTATGGCAGTGACCTTGCCTCCACACTCCTGGATGCCCTTGGCAGGGGACTCCCCTCAATCATCCCAGATAGCACTTACAAAGACAGGGATCCCATACCGGCACGATGCTGCACACTCCCTTCCCGGTCTTATCTTCGACACCTGTCATTTCTACCAAACCCAAACAGTTAGACGTCCCAGCTCTCTTTCGGATTTCCTCATCACACCCCTTAATGTCGGTCTTCATCATCATCCAAAAGCCTCGAGAGCCTCCACTGCACATATCACTGCCTGGTGATTCTGCACGCACGCACGCACGCACGCTCAAAACATCACACAGTTCTTTACCTTCTCCAGCACCTCCACCTTCTCATTCACCGTCCCTTGTCCTGATCTAATGGCACCTGCTTGGCACCCCTCCCCCCACTCCTGAGACACTGCTCCCAAGGCTACTGTTTCGGCTTCTCAACGGCACCTTCAATTCCAATTAACCTTCTTTACCGATAAGCACCGCACATTGAATTGTAAAAGGATCACATGTCTTAAAGAAGATTCCTTGAACTAAAGGAAGAGCCACAAAACCCAACAGCTGGGAGACGGTATAATTGGGTAACGAGCAGGGGTGTTTTAATAGATTTTTTCCTACTGTCTCTATGACTCTTTCTCCTAATACAAAGAACCACTAGACAGAATTAAGTAAGTAACTTTGTGAGAGAGAAAGAGAGAAGGAGAGTTTGGATCAGCCATGAAAACTGTCTTTTTCAGAGACATGCAGCTGAAAGATTTTATTTTCTTCAGCCTTCTCTTTCCCTCCTCTCGTAAATCTCCAGGGTTTCTATGTTCCAAGGCTTCAAGTTACCACCTGCCATCTTTGATCAAGCTGCCTGCCTCCTGAGTGCTTCCGCCGAGCCCCCCTGACTCCGCACGGCGGCTCTGCTTACCCTCCACGAGTCTACTTCCAAGTAACAGTTTCACAGGCAGTTATTATCTCTTCTACAGTCAGCCCTCAAAACTACAGACAAACATAGGAAGAATCTGTCTCTGCCTACCACCAGAGCACAGCCGCATTATTCTGAAACGTACTTGGGTCCTCATGTCAAAACTTACATTACTCATAAAGCAAAATGGAGGGGTTTGGCTTTGTTTTGCTTTTCGTTGTTCTTGGTTTTGTATCAGTGCTTCTTCCTACATGATGAAAGTTCCCAGTACGTAGAACAAAAATGTTGCCTCGTATCAACAGCTGACCCCAACTGACCTTTGCCACCCTGCACCGACCTCAATCATGGAGTAGAAGAGACCATAAAAACAGAATCAAACGGGCATTTCTGGTTTTCACTCAATAATGACATTTTTCAGAGTACTTCTGTTTACTAACTTGTTGATCTGAAACTGGCAACAACCCTTCTAGCTTTTATTTTTCCCTTAAGAACAATATTGAGCAAAAAATAATTTATTTTTACTTTAGCAGAATAAAAATCTGGTACCTGCCAAAGAATTTCCAACCAGAGTGTACTTCCCCTTTGTGCTGAAATATGTTGATACTGAAATGGAACATTTTTAGGTAGACTGGTCAGAAAATGTGCATTTCTGTTCGAGTGCTTGGGTTATCTAGAATAGAAAGAAAACTTACTAAAATTTTTATGGAATCACATAGTTCTCTGTAGTCCCAGGAGGGAGGCATTGAAGTAAAAGAAATGGATGAACACATAGATTTCCCCCTTAATTACTCGTGTTTATTCTTGGTTTCCTTCCTTGTGTACGCGCTAGCGGGATATCTCCACCTAGGCACTAGTAAATTATTCACTCACTCATTAAGTATGCAGTGCACTCTCATGATATGCCAAGCACTGCTCTAAGACCTGAGGATACAAAGGAGTGAGCAGTGACTGAAAGAGAGTGGCCCATTCTCATGGACTCTGCCTTCCCTCTGGGGAGAAAGGTAAGGCAGAGGAAAGCAAAGAGTCAGATAGGAAGGTAAAAGAGGTAAAGACTGCGATATCCAATGACATGGGCAAAGAAGCCTCTCTGCAAAGCAGCCTTTGAACAAGCACCTAAAGAAAATAAGAGGGTGAGCTATTAATTTAGCTGAGGCCAGAGCTCACCATGGCGGGAAGCCGCGGGTCCGGAAGCTCCAAGGCAAGGGGATGTTCAGCTCGGTGGAAGACAGGATGGGGTGAGTGTCCCAGAGCAGAGCTGGCCAGGGCAGAGTGCTGGAAGAAGAGAAGGTGGAGAGAGAGCCATGGGCATCAGAGCCCGGGGAGGACTCAGGAGGCGAGCATGTTCTTTGACTCCCTGTCTACTCCTCTGGCTTCCTATACATTCGGTGAGAAAAGTACTAAGAGGTGAACCTGAAGGTGAGAGTGAATTGACCTTCATTGCCTTTTCTCAATAATTACACAAATAGTCATTCTGCACGAATGAAAGATTTTAATCTTGAAGCCAAAATATCACTGATTTTCCTTTAATATATTTTAACACAATAATAAAATTTCCATGCCCAAAGTTTTCTTTATTTTCAAACTCTGGTCTAAAAACCTCAAAGAAAGTGGGGGAAGACAAACTCTTTTGATCATCCAAAAAACATTCAGGACTTACGACCAACCTGACATCATGGTCTCCAGAGCCATTGAATCACCACAATTTCTGGGGCAGATAGATCGTGATTTAGTACCAGATCAGACCAGTTAGCACAGAGTTGATTTTACAGAACGATACACAGGTCTGTCTGTCTGTCTGTCTGTCTGTATAAACAAAGAAATAAAACAAAGAACAAACAAAAAACAAAACCAAGAGTACAGAAACATTGTTTGCTTACCTTAGCTGCATCTCAACATGACTGTCTCGCAAAGGGTTGCCTGGCCGTGAACTAGAAAGTAGATGCACTTCACTTGCAGGAACAAGCACTAAAAAGGAAGACCCAGTGCAGGAAATAGTTACAATATGGTGAATGGAATCTGGGAATTGAGATTCTTGTCTTACTATTCAACTTGAATCTAACGTGGTATTTATTTTCCACTTCTTGGAGTGGGGACTCTAGAGGATCTATTTGTCATCATGGGCGCAGAGAGTCTGAATCGTGACTTCTAAAGTCATCATACAACTTCTCTTCTTTGACTCTTTTGGACCTTGAAGCCAAGACTGTTGTACTGAAGGAAGAGGCATGACCCCAAATACCTCCTAGACTATAACCTATATGAGCACAGGTATTGAATCTGATTTCACTCCTTAATCCCAAAGCCAAAATACTTTACATGTGCTTAGAATTCAATATTTTTTTGAAGGAAAAAAGAACAAAGAAGAAGAAAGATGTGCATACTTAGTAGTAAAAGCAAGGATTCTCAGGTCCCACTGTAGAGACTATTGCAAGGTCTACTTGCTCCTCTCACTGCAAATGCTGATCTAACTATAAGAAGATGCCCTACTTATTAAGAGAAAGGGATTCTTACTCAAGAGATGAAGAGCTATTCCCCAAACATCTTACTCCCATAAAAACAGGCTGATACAAATGGTTTCCTTTTGACTAAACACCATGTTATTAAGATATTTTCCCACTACAGACAAAGGTCTGATATCTAAGATCTATAAAGAACTCCTCAAACTCAACACTCACAAAACAGATAATCATGTCAAAAAATGGGCAGAAGACATAAACAGACACTTCTCCAAAGAAGACATCCAAATGGCTAACAGACACATGAAAAAAATGTTCATCATCATTAGCCATCAGGGAGATTCAAATCAAAACCACATTGAGATACCACCTTACACCAGTCAGAATGGCCAAAATCAACAAGACAGGAAAAAACAAATGTTTGAGAGGATGTGGAGAAAGGGGAACCCTCTTCCACTGTGGGTGGGAATGCAAGTTGGTGTAGCCACTTTGGAAAACAGTGTGGAGATTACTCAAAAAATTAAAACTAGAGCTACCCTATGATCCTGCAATTGCACTACTGGGTATTTACCCCAAAGATACAGATGTAGTGCAAAGAAAGGCCACATGTACCCCAATGTGCATAGCAGCAATGGCCACAATTGCCAAACTGGAAAGAGCGAAGATGCCCTTCAACAGACGAATGGATAAAAAAGATATAGTCCATATATACAATGGAATATTAGAAAGGATGAATACCCAACTTTGTAGCAATGTGGATGGGATTGGAAGAGACTATGCGGAGTGAAATAAGTCAAGCAGAGAAAGTCAGTTATCATATGGTTTCACTTACATGTGGAGCATAAGGAAAAACATGGAGGACATTGTGAGAAGGAAAGGAAAGGTGAATTGAGGGAAATTGGAGGGGGACATGAACCATGAGAGACAGTGGACTCTGAAAAACAAACTGATGGTTTTGGACGGGAGGGGGTGGGGGTTGGATGAGCCTGGTGGGGGATATTGAGAAGGGCACATATTGCATGGAGCACTGGGTGTGGTGCATGAACAATGAATCTTGGAACACTAAGAAAATATATAAAATATTTTTTAAAAAAGATATTTTCCCTCTAAAGATATAGATATCTAATTTCTTAATTTCTACATAAGAACATTTCTACGTAAGAAACTTATCTGGGCCCACTTTGCCAATATGAATTATACCAAAACTCTAGCCAACAAATTTCCTTGACCACCTTATTCCATTCTTAGAGGTACATGGCATTCATTCAAGAAATCTCCCACTTGAGTCTTCTAAAATAGCTTTACAAGAAACCTATATTTTCACCAAAACCATTTTTATAAGTTGTATCCATGCTAGTCTGGCTTTCATAGAGTTCAAGATAGAATATTACGTTACTTTCAGTACTTAGCTGTATTACTTTTAATCTGCCCAAATACAAATGGGCTTCATTGTTTCTCTATCTAATGGACTTTGAATTCAGTGACATCCCGTGACATGCGTTAGTTACTAGTTCCACATCCTTCTGTTAGCTTGGGAGAGCTCCTGCAGAAGTAATCCAAGACAGTAACAATAAAATAAAGCAAAACTAAACAATTCATTTGAAAGGTGATGCACCTTTCACTTTAGCTAAGAACAACTATGAGGAAATGTCACCTAAATTTTTAAAGGAATGTTTTATTTACTGATCTCACACACTGTGTTTGAGTAATTAGCAAGTGGTCACTACGTCCCCTGGCACCATTGTTTCTTGACAGGTCAGGAGCACTTTGGGTGGAAAACTGGTAACAGAATTCTCTCTATTGATCCATCTATGTATGCTCTGGTAATTATATAAACCTTGTTAAAAAGAGGACACAGATATTAGAAGATGTTCTATTCATCCATGGCAAAATATTCCCTGTGTTACAGCAAAGCAGAGTGCAATGTCTACAGGTTCTCACCTGTCAAATACATTGACCTAATTTCCAGCTTTGCCACATGTCAACATAATTTGACAGTTTCTTCTTCCCTTTTCACCACCCTGTGCTAAGTTTAGAACTTGGTCTGGAACCAATACAATCCTTCGTATATACATGATTTCATATTTTGTCACAAAGTCCTAATTAGGCTATTTAATAAATGGCAAAATGTTGTTCTGAGCTCACTAAATGGACCCTACAGTCTAGAGTATTTCCTGTCTCCAAGAAGCAGAGGTAACATGGTCCACTGAAATTGATCACAAATTTCCCTAGACTACCTTAGGATTTCCACGATTTCAACTTACTGATGTCTCTTATGATAATGACTAAGAAGAACCAGAAAAGGAAAATCGAGATACCTTAAAATACCTCCTATGGTATTGAAAATTTTATTTTCCATTCTTAATCAATTTTTGGAACAATTCGAAGTCAAAGTCACAATAATTCCCTAGGAGAAGTAACATGAATTTATGTAATATCAAAGAAACAAGGAAAGATAAAAGGAAAAAAAGGAAGGAATGGAGGGAGGAACAGAGGAAAAAAAGAAGAAAGGATCCTAAGAGCCGAAGACATGATTAGTTTTAGACTACCACATTGTTGTATTTTTTTTTATTTATTTATTTTTTTTTTTGCCAACTATCTGGTTCTCAATTATTTCCATGCCCACTGTTACCAAACACAAACAAAAAGTATGCAGTTATGTTTTTCCATCTTTCAGTTCTGCGATCACAAATTTACTGTTTGGACCAGTGAAAGATTCCTAGATGAAAGTCACTTTTGTCTTAAAATTATAAATATTAGAATGATTTTGAAGTACTACGAATATGCTAAATGAATATATATACTTATATATATATATTCACATCGTTTCATCACAATAGACAACTGACATATTAAGAAAACTAAAATGTAGAAGGTCACACTGAAATACTTTTCCACTTCTCTCACATCCTGAATGTTGGCTTTGCCATGGAAACCGAACAGCAAAACAAGACTGGATTTCTGGCACACAAATTATAGTTGCCTCGAGATTGCCATCATTTTCAAACCATCCTCGAAAAATACCCACTTATTTTTTGCAACAAAGCGCATGGGGCTTTAGCTCTTTGGTAAGTAATATCCCCTTTCTGCTGACAGCCCTTTATTTGGGATTAGGCAGCACCATGGGTACGTAACTTCAATGCATGTGCTTATTCACAGAGGAAAACAGTTGTGTAAGCTACCAATGTTATATTCTTTGCTCTGATAAGAGCACTTAAGATACCAGAGGGGAAAAGTATATTTGGAAATGACCTGGAAAATTTTCCCTTTGTCTGTGATCCGCTCTTACTGCAGTCGCTGCGGGCAGCCTAGTGTGGTCTAAAGGGAAAAGAGGAGGAACAGGAGCTCGGCGGCCAGAATTCCAACTCCAGGTGCCACTGATAACTTCAGTGACCTTGGAGGTATGGGAGTATGGAGAGTGGGGGAGGACGTACTCATTACTACTCTCAGCACTCTTACTTGAGCATCCTCAACTGGAAAGATCAGCTCCACAAATGTTTGAAAGGCAGGTGGAAAAAAAAAAAAAAAAAAGAAAGGCAGGTGGATTGGCTTGCCACATGACTAGGGAAGTTATTGGTGCCACTGGGATTTACTGGGTCTATACAAGGGATACATACTAAGCATCCTCTATGTGTAGGAAGTCTTGGATGCACAAACAAAAAAAATTAGCAATCAAAAACCAAGATTATTTCTAGATCTGAAAACGTTCTGAGATTCTAACATGTATATTTTAATCATATCTATGACCATCATCCTTTATACCCCAGATCCTAAATTCCAGTAGAACTCAGTGAAAACCAGAGAGAAAATAATAACCCTTGAATTTCAGATACCCTATCAAAATTTGCTTTTTAGAGCTTGATCACTTATTTCTGTCAAAAACTTTTAAAAACTCCTTATTCGATAATGTAATAAAATTTTTCTCAATAGTGTTGGTCTTTTAGTACCAAATCTGTGTCCCAGATTGCAAACCATGTTGCGGAAACATTTATTTGTAAAATATTCAAGCTAGTTATGTGTTAACTACCTGCAAAATATACAGATTAATAGACCATCTTGAGGGGCTTGACTTCCTATTAGGATAGCAGGAGAATTATTTTGAGGAAAAGCATAATTAGGACATCTTAGAGAAAAGGGAAAATATGGTGAGTTCTTTTCTAGCACTGTCCTCTGACTTGAAGTCAGTCCAAACATGAGGAAGAGACATTTTCTCCAGATTTCTTGTAAAACAAAACAAAACAAAACAAAAACCCTCAAACGCAGATCCTGAAAACAAATCGAATTAAGAGAGCTTGAAAGGAAGCAACATTTTTAAAAACTTCAAAGTTTAATTATTATTTTTGATATGTAGGATTCAGCAAATCATCCACTGGAGAAAACGATCATAAGCCTTGGCATCTTTTCTTCCTTCCCAACAAGTAATCCTACTTGTGCCGTTTCAACCTCAACTCACCATGGATCTAAAAGGAACCAGAACGTTGTAAACATTATACTGTGGGAACCAAGTATGGAAATGGGGAGCATCTAGTACTGAAAAGGGAAACATTAGTCAATTCATGGTAAATATGCAATAGATATCAAAAGGGAGTAATTATAGGAAAATTGCCCCTGCTTAAGATTATTGAAGGGTTTCAAGTGTGAAATTATAATGCTTAAGTGATATCCTACGACATGAAGAAACATCTTCACCAACTTATCTGGTCCTCAGAGGATGCCCTAAAGTAGAATGATTGATCTTCCGTCTAATTTTATCTCAGTTAATGGGACTGCCGATGCTCTCCTTGTTTAATCCTTGTTTGAAGATTTCTACGTCTTAATAACTTGTGGCAGCGAGTTCTACAGTTTAATTATAAGACATCTCATTAGCCACATTTATCCATTTCAGATATGTTTCTTTTAAGCCTACATTTTATAATCTCTTCAAACAGCAGCTACTGTGAAGGCCTTCTAGGATAAATGAATTAGAGAACTTTTATAGGACAAGTCTGATGCTGCTGCAAGAAAGACAGCATGCCAAAGAAGACAGAAGAAAGTTGACGCACACACTTGCTTTCCTTTGCATGTTGGAAAGACCTCGGGCTAAGTGCTTATTGAATAGGCCACGTACATCATTATCTTGCTTCCTAGGGACACACGTCCCCAAGCGCTCTATGCTGGTGCTCAGTCATGTTGGCAGGTGCGCCTGCGAGCTCATTTTCACTTTTGATAAACACGATTTTCATCTTCCCACTGCATCATCGACCTAACCTATTAATATCTACAAAATTCACCTACAGATTATTTCCCCCAAAGCAGTGCTGTGGGATTTTCCTTCTTCCAAACAATTGAAATAATTATGGAAAGTATTGTTCCTTAATGGTTCCACTATATGTCTTCCCGCCTCCCCGAACAGTCCTGGAATAAATATCATTATATTCCTCTTTCTTATTTCTCTTCTAATGCTCTCAAATGAATTAAACTTTTTGCAAAATAAGAATTAACCTGAAGGATTAGAGAATTTGATCTGGCCCAAGGTAGGAATGAAGGAAGAGGGAAAACATAAACGCTTACAGGCACTTAGTGTCCTATCTGACCTTGAAAGTGTAACATCGCTAAGCTTCAATTTTCTCATGTTTAAAATGAGGATAATAGCAATTCCTACTTCATAGTATTTTGTGAGGATTGAATGAGATGATTCATTCGGAAAGGCTAGCCTAACGCCTCACAGACAACACCTCTTAGTCGCTGTTTCCACTATTTTTATTACAATTACTACTATTATTTTCATTATTACCACTTGCAGTTTTTCTGTAACCTCGTCCTAAGAAATGCAAAGTCCTAACTACCCATTATACAAGCCCTTTGACTTCTGCTTCCTATTTTCTGAATTAAGATACTCTTCCTAAAAAGAGCAGTGACTTAGCAATCACCAAGTTTTCATTCAAAGGTGAACATATATTGATACGTGGTTAGGAGGGGCTGAAAGCAGGAGCTGGAAATGCAGGGCTCCCAGCCCTTCCTATCACACACAGCGCCCTAACGTGGGTTCATTCTAGACAATACTGAGCAGAGGCAAGAAAATGATGGGAAGAGAATATGAGAAACAGCTCTGCTGAGAACTAGAGAAACCCTCTTTCCTCCGCTCCAGACCCTCAGCATTTGACTGCACAAACTGATCACGTAAAATATTAGTCCTGAAGTTCTGAACCGCGGATGGGATGTTGCCCAAATATCTCTTTCATGGATTCCAGTTCACCAGTTTGTCATACACGCTTCCTTTCTGCTTTCAAAGTGGTGAGGATGGGATCACAGGTCGTCTGCACATCTACCCTAGTATATGTTATGTGACCCATACATTTGGTGACGTTTCCCACCATGCATTCCCTCAGGAATCTAAAGTATGATCAGAATCCCCAGATTTCCTCTTTAAGATGGCAATTAAGTTTTAGCAGGGAAAGCTAAGAGCCTTCCATGGGTTTTCACATGGAAATCTCACAACTGTAGATTTGTTGCTTCCATCCCAGGAGGGGAAATACTCTCATGGACATTCATTCATTCATTCATTTGACATTTTTTAGTACCTGGCATGTCCCAAACACCTTGTGGAATGATAGAGAGTGAAAACAGACATGATACTACCTTCAGTAGTATCTTCAAGCCTCGTGGTGGTGGTAGTGGGGGGGGGTAAATCTAATCAAAGCATCAACTAAAGATGGTTCACCACTAATTATGTCTATCAGTGGAGTTATATGGCACTACGAGAAATCTATGAAGAGTAATCAACCAGGTATTCAGGAACCGTGCCCTGGGCTCACCTGAGAGAACATGGATTATGCAGAGTTACAAAAGATAATACGAGTCAACTGAACAGAGAGGGTGGAGAAGACTGTTCTAGGCAGAGTGACACAGTATCATCTTTTTTTCCTTCCAAAAGCCAATGGAAAGCCCCTGAAATGTTTTAGCAGGAGAGAGGGCCCTGAGAAATGCAGACTCCAGTGCTCTGGAGAATGGGATGGGGCAGGAGCTAACACAGTAAGAGACCATTATTTCTGGGAGGCTATCATCCTAACTAAATTAAAAATAAACATGCCTTGGACAATGAACATGGAGGTAAATCCAGTAGAGGAATTTGAAAGAATTTTAGGAATAGGGTTTTTTTTTTTTAAAGACTCCCAGATTCTGGCTTACAATAATGAATGTTCTATTTTTACTCACGGAGACAGGGAGTTCTGAAAAAAACCTGTTTTGGAGCAAGAAGATTCAGAATTCATATATCCAGCTCTTTCAACATCAAGTTTACCCTTTGATTCTCTGGCAGCAGGGTGTCAGCCCCACGTAGCTGACCGTGTTCTCAGAACACAGGTGCCTCTTTAGGAAGCCAGGATCAGAGCTGACTGTGATGTCCCACGAGTAAGTCCAACTTCACAAGCAGAAATGTGAGCGTAATGAAATTCGCTTCTCCACAGCTTTTCGAAGCTGTGATTCTTTGTTTGATCTCCTTACATCACTGGACTTGTTAGCAGAGCAGGTTTAATTCTTTATTAGTTTCTTATCACTGTAGGTCAGAAGTCTAGTATGGGTCCTGGTGGGCTACAATCCGGTGTCAGCAGACTGCATTCCTTTACGCAGGCTCTTGCAGGGAATCTGTTTCCTGCTTGCTTGACTTGTTGGCAGAATTGACTTCCTTGAAGTCATGGAATTGGGTCCTCATTCACTTGCTTACCGGGAGCTGAGGGCCATTCACAATCTAGAGACTCCTTTAGTCTTTGTCTCTTGGCTGTCCTTCTCCATCTTCAAAGCCAGCTTTGACTTCTCTTCTGTAGTCAAATCTTCCTTTAACCACAACTAGGGAAGGTTTTCTGATTGTAAGGAGTCTTATGATTAGGTGAGTCCTACCTTGTAAGGTAATATATTCACAAGCTCCCTCCACTAGGGCTTAGACATCATTGGAGGATGGAGGTATCATTTTTCTACCACAGCTTCTTAACTCCTGTTGGTGACCCCAAAGAATCCATCCTTCCTTCCTTCCTTCCTTCCTTCCTTCCTTCCTTCCTCTATCCAGGCTTGCACTAAAGAGTCAGTGGGTGATACAAACTAGAGACATGGACTCAAGTCATTTCCCAAATCCCAGGTTTTGCCCCATCTTTAGGTCTTGAAGATACCAGCTCCTGGATCGCTGTCACAATTCACATTGTGCTTCTTGATGCTGGCAGTATCTAAGCAAAAGAGCCCTCCTGTGTTTTGTCCACACAGTACCTGGACTTTGTCCTTTAAATTGTCTTGGCCCAACCTTTTCTAAGGCAGCCAACCCCATAGTCACACCCTACTTATTCCTGCCAAATTCTTCTCCCCCTCCGTGAGCTCAATGTCAGACAGTATAAACTACCTCTTCTCTGCTGATCTCCTTCTTATAACTTTTTTACTGAAGTATAATTAACATACAGTGTTATATTACTTTCAGGTGTACGATATAATGGTTCAGCAATTCTTTGTATCACCCAGTGCTCACTGCACTAAGTCTTCTCTTGAGCTCGTGGATTTCACTCCACCTCCTACCCTAGCTCCCCTCTGGCAACCATCAGTTTGTTCTCTGTAGCTAAGAGTCTATTTCTTGGTTAGTCTCTCTCTTTCTCCTTTGCTCATTTGTTTCTTAAATTCCACATCCGAGTGAGGTCATAGGGTATTTGTCTTTCTCTGACTGATTTACTCCTCTTAGCATTATATGTTCTAGGTCCACACATGGAGCTGCAAATGGCAAGATCTCAGATTCTGTGTGTGTGTGTGTGTGTGGCTGAGCAATATTCCATTCTCTGGATATACACATTCTTGATCCCTTCATCTATAGATGGACATCTAGATTACTTCCATATCTTGGCTATTGTAAATAATGCTGCAATAAACAAAGAGGTGTATACATTTTTTTCCAATTAGTACTTTCATTTTCTTTGAGTAAATACCCACCAATAGAATTACTGGATCATCAGGTAGTTTTATTTTTAACTTTTTGAGGAACCTCCATACTGTTTTCCACAGTTGTGTCACTTTGCATTCCCACAAACAGCGCACGAGGATGCCTTTCTCTCCATATCCCCGCCAACACAGGTTGCTTCTTTATTGGTGATTTCAGCCATTCTGACAGGTGTGAGGTGATAGCTCATTTTGGTTTTGTGACTCCCTGATAATGAGTGACGCTGAGCGTCTTTTAATGTGTCTACTGGGCATCTGTATGTCTTCTTTGGAAAATGTGTATTCAGGCCCCCTGCCCATTTTTAATTAGATTGTTTATTTCTGTATTTGTGTATTGAACTGTGTATTTTTTAAATATATTTTGGACATGGACCCCTCAATGAATATACAATTTGCAACCGTCTTCTCCCATCCAGTAGGTTACAGGGTCATCCTTGCTTCCATCTTGACTGCAGCAATAAGTCAACACTACCCAACCCCACAGTGCATCGTGCTCCTGTACCTCCGGTGCCTCCCATCTCTTTCTCAGCCTAATTTCAAGGAACATTCTTACAAGTGTCAGCTTCCCTCTAAAACCCTTGCCCACACCAACTCTTCTGTCCTTGTTTGGCAAGATCTCAACCAGAGCTTAAATACAGTTTCCCGTCACTCTGTGCCAGTATTCGTGCAGCTGCATGTGAAAGCAGAGACAATGCATAACTGCTGACATCTTACTTCAAACATATGACCTAATCTTGCCGAGCCCTCATCATGCCCAGCATTTGAAACCATCAGTAGAATCCAAAAGCTCCATCATTCCATCAATTCAGCTATTTCTCTTCATTCCTGTTAAAAAACAACTCTTTACTCTCATTCCTACCTAAAGGAAATACCTCCATTGATGAACTGGACTGCATCCCATAGAGTTCTCCAGAGAACAAAAACCAAAAGGATGTGTGGGTGGGTAGATGGACAGATAGATAGTTTTATGTTAAGTAACTGGCTGATGCAAAGACCCAAATCTTGCTAGCATGATAAGTTGGCAGGCTGGAGACCCATGAAGAGTTGATGCTGCTGCTCAAGTCCGAAGGCCCTTCTGCAGGTAGACATCCACCTTCCTCAGGGAAGATCGGTCTTTTCTTCCCCTCATAAACTCTTCAACTGATTGGATGAGGCCCACCCATAGTATGAAGAGCAATCTGCTTTACTTTAGATGCTAAATCTCATTTCTCTGGCCAAATACGTGGGTAGTGTGGCCTAGCCAAGTCGATAAATAAAATTAGCTCCCACATTTCCTATTGAAGAATACTGATCCAACAATATCCCTGTCTTCTAAGCTCATTTTTCTCATTAGTTAAGAAAATTCTTTGATCCCCATTTCCTCCTCCACTTATTATTGTCCCATTTCCTCTATCACAGTTTACAGTAAAATCCCCTGAGGATTTAAATTCCTTTGCTCCTTTTCTTTCTCCCTTCTGAGTTTGGCTTTGGCCCCAGTGTGATACCAAACCTGCTTTGTGTGAAGGTTACCAGCACCTTGTGTTGGTAGGTCAAAAAGTCAGCTTCCAGGCTTTATTTCATGTCACCAGAGTTTACATGGTTAAATACTTATTTCTGAATCGCTACTGCTCTCAGGTTATCCACAGAAATCAGAGCCTATTCCCTTTCCTCCTTTCTTGCTCTGGCAACTCCTTCTTAGTGTCTTTTGCTGACTCCTCATTTATTTGAATTCTCAATTTTGAAGAGCCCCGGGCTACAGTCCTTGGACCTTTTCTCTAGATAAACTTATGCCTTGGGTGAGCTCATCTAATTGCTTGGCCTTAAAGACCAATTATATGCTGATGACTCCCAAATTTACAACTCCAGCCCGGACTTTCTTTGAACTTCAGATGTCTAACAGAAAGCTCAGCAAGCAGCAAGTTTCCTTCTCCAGTTTGGTCATGGACAGATACCTTGCAGCTCCTCTGACCCCTGTCTTTCTCTCTTACTTTACATTTAACTCTTCAGCGAATCTTGTCATCTAAACCTCCTCTAAAATGAGGGGTTAAGGGCAGCTTTTCTAGCTTTTGGGAGGTAGTACTTTCCTGGCCATATTTAAAACACTGGGAATATTTGCTGCTGTGTTGCCTGTGATAAAACATGTCACATATTAAAATCAAGCAAAAATAATAATATAGAAGTTATAAAAGACGTTTTAAAATAAAATTGGAGAAACTTGACTACGAATTGAATATGACATTATGTCACCATTGATGATTTCCTATGTGTGGTATTGGCATTTAAGTTATAAAGGAGAACATTTTTTTCCTCAGATGCTGAAATATCTCACTACCTATGAGCTATTTTCAAACAATTCCTCCATATGTTTTCGTGTGTGTGTATAAGTGTGCATGGGTGTGTGAACAAAGAAAAAAGTCAAAACATATGTAGCAAAATGTTACAAATTAGTGAATGTAGGTAAAAGTTACATACAGGTATCTAGGTGTTTTTTCCCCTAAAATAAAGGGTTGGAAGAAAATGCATGCAGAATCCAACCACCTCTGAAACCACCATTAATATTACACTGGTCAAAGGCACCATCAACAGTAGCCGAATTTGCTCTAAAAAGCTCTTAACATATCTTCCTTCTACCTCCTTTGCCTTTTTGTCCATTACTAATTTTTCATTAGGACACCTGGCTGGCTCAGTCATTTAAGTCTGCCTTCGGCTCAGGTCATGATCCCAGGGTCCTGGGATTGGGCCCCCCAGTGGGCTCCCTGCTCAGCGGGGAGTCTGCCTCTCCCTCTGCCTGCTGTTCCCCCCCGCCACTTGTGCACTCTCTGTCTCTCTTCCTCTTCTCCCTGACAAATAAAATCTTTAAAAAAATTTTTTATAACAATCATACTTGCAAAATATGAACCACATAATGTAATTCCTCTGCTCAGAGCCTCCCAACTGACAAGCCATGTTCGTGATTATAAAACTCAATATAATCTGCCACCGCCAGCTGCCTTTCACCTTTCTGAGCTAATCTCCCACTTTTTCACCAACTCCACACAAGCCATACTATTCATGGTCCCGGAAGATTCCAGGCACATGGGCTTCAGAACCTTTTGATTTCATACACCTTCTGCCAGATACATTCCAAACATGCTCCAGGATCTTTCCACCCTTTTTCAGATCATTTCTACAGTAGTTCCTTCTTTTTATGTCAGAAGAAGATACATTCTCGGTCGCATGTGCTCAGAACCCAATCATGGTAAATCCTTAAATCAAGTCTAAACAGTCATACGTGAATGGCTTTCATTTTATTTTTGTAGGCCTTCAGTAACACTTGAAATCCATCCAGCAAGGTTGTTGAGGCTCCTGGGCTTAACATAGCTGAAAAGTATGTGCCATGTTCTTCAGAAAGGATGAGCCATTAGGGCCATTTAAAAGAAAGAAGGGTATAGGAAACATCTATGACCAAGATCGGGACGTTGACATTCCATCCCTGTCCCCTCCCCTCCATACACACACTACTGCCTAAAATCTGGGGTGTCCTGGGATGCCGCTGAGGTTTACTTCGTTTGGATGGAGACTTTCTTCATAGTGAATCTAAATCAATCCAAGAATGCAGGCCTCTGTGAGTAGTAATTAGGGTTTGGAGTTGTCAGTGCAAGCTATGTAGATGGTTAGGGTTTCTAAACTCACATACCCCCTCTCTGACTCATATATGGATGGAGGATTTGTGTGGCTCATGACTCAATTGAGAAATGGCAGTTTTGTTTTGTTTTGTTTTTTTAAGATTTTATTTTTATTTATTTTAACAGAGAGAGAACACAAGCAGGCAGAGAGGCAAGCAGAAGCAGAGAGAGGAGCAGGCTCGCTGCTGAGCAAGGAGCCTGATGCGGGACTCGATCCCAAGACGCTGGGATCATGACCTGAGCCGAAGGCAGGCGCTCAACCAACTGAGCCACCCAGGCGTCCTGAGAAATGGCAGTTTTTTGCCTGGCAGAATGGGTAGGAGTTCCATCTGATTCACTTCCCTTCCTATGGAGCTTCCTCGGCCTTTCTGGAACTGGTCTGGGAATGATAGCCAAAAGCTGGAAGGCTGTGATGTCGTCTCACATAGATCTTGCCCCGTGGCAGAGAAACTCTCTTTTGGTGAGTTGCTTCCTTTCTCCATGGGATGTCAAGGCCTCCTTGAATCACCCTGCTAAGCTGACATCATCACGTCATGAAGGCTTACCCTTTGTGGCACTACAAGATGCCAAAGTAGCTGACTTACCCTTCATTGGGCTCATTAAAAAATAATACAGTAAAAATAATAATAGCAAATGCAGAATTGTTTCCTGAATTAATTAAAGGAGAGAAAACTGTATCAAGATGTCTCCACTAGACTCCTTCCATGAAATACAAAGCTAAATCATGGAAAGACCAGATATGCCTTGGACTGATACCATCAGTTTTTGAGCCAACAAGTGGACGACCTAAAACACTTTATCCACTGGAATAAACAAGTTGTCCCCTTCTAGCATAGAAATTAGGGATTCATCACTTCCAGAAACTATCCCCAGTGTAGCCCAACGGACAGATCAGGAGTGGCAAGCTCAGACGACACAGACGAAAATACACTGTCCAGGGACCTTGACCACAGGCACCTGTGCTCCAGAACCATCAAGAGATCTGGAGCCTGAGCTAGGCCTTTAAGCTTCTAGGTAAGCTAAGTTGTGGCATAAGCGGGAGGTCAGCTCAACACCATCAGTGTTGAATAGGTAGCTCCCCACTCTCTTTTAGCCCTGGAAAGACTGGCATGTGTGAGAGACATCAACCTTGCTATGTGACTGCAAAGAACAGAATTAGGTTCAATGGATAGAACAGACTGGAGAGAGAGATGGTGTTATCCATAACCTCGTGTCTCCACTCTGCCGTCCCGATACTAAGACTTTAAATAGGAAACATTCTAATGCCTTAAAGTATAACTGATAGTGCTTTAATTATCTACCTTCTGGATCAGTTTTCTTTTCTCTTTTTTTTTTTAGCTTTTTTTGTTTGACAGAGAGGGGGGTGGAGAACATGAGTGGGAAGAGCAGAGCAAGAGAATCTCGAGCAAACTCCATACTGAACGTGGAGGCCAGTCTCGCGACCCTGAGGTCATGACCTGAGCCAAAACCAAGAGTCAGACACTCAACTAACGGAGCCAACCAGGCGCTCCAGGATCAGTGTTCTTAGTGGAGGCCAATGGTGTATTCCCAGATGTTGAAGGGTTCTTGTGTGTGTCTCAGTCTCCTCATGGCTAGCGCCTTCACATATTTCTTAAACCCTGATACTAGTTTCTCAGTTTCATTGCTTAGTTCTGGAAATCCTCCTCAGTAGGATTCACGATTCTGAAGCAATTATAGGGTCTGAGCTAAAGTGTGGAGCTGTCCTTGGCTTCCTATGCTCTCACTCTTCCCCAGAGAAGATGTGGAACTCTCTACTGAGGTTCCCTCCTTGGGAACTTTAAACTTCCCAATGTGCTTTCTTCTCAAAATATCTAAGGCTTATTTTTTTTTCACTGTTACCTACTTGTTAATTCACATTCTCTCTCTCAATACATCCATCCTGTGCCTTGTTCTAGGAGCTGAGATAGCTTCCGACTACACTGTCAATTGCAATATTGTCCCAAACCACCCTAGACTTCAATGAGAATGACTCTCCTACAAAGGTGCAAATGTGTTCAATCAAAAATCCACACAACTACTTATATCTTATAAAGCACACAGTATTGTGCCTCCTAATGGTACCTCAGAAGAAACCTGCATCATGGGGTTTTCATGTGGAAGAAATAAATTAGACTTTTTTGGCTACTTCTTCATGGCTCCCAGACTTCATGAGAGACAATCATTTTTTAAATCTTTGCACATCAGAAGAAACAGGTGGAAACTCTACCCGCCGCCCCCTCATTGATTCCATAGAGACCCAGGATTTGCACTTGGCAGGACCATCCCCGCTCAGCAGAGCTCTCAGCTGCCTGACGAGCTCAATCACCCTCTCTTATTCCAGAACATTTGCTTTTCCCTCTGCAGAGTCTATTAATATTCAGCTCTCTCCAGCCAATCTTTCTGGCTCCTTGATTACCCACTACAAATCAGCATATGCTAGCATTTATATAGGCATCGGAAAGGAACATCCTGTCTTGGGGACTCGGAGAAGCCAGAGGCAATCACGGGGATTTCCCTCCCTCTGGCAGTGTTAGGATCATTTTAGTCTTGTTGCTCTGGAGGGGATGGCACACAACATGCCCCATACCACTGAAAATATTGTTCCAAACAGAAAAGAAAGATTTAGCTGAATCAGTAGACAGCCTGAAGAAACAGAAGGGTCCATGAACAATTGCTGGATGCTTTCACTCCAAGCCAGTTCTCTGGCCTTCATTGTTCTGATGGTCTTCAATGTCATCCTCAAGATAGTAAAGTCCCACTAAAGGTGCTATCACTTAAACCGTAGGACCTACATCAGAGTCAAAGAATGGAAATGGGCTCCAGAAGACTATGCTACAGAGAGAAATCATTGCACTCTTTTTGTGCGTTTTTCTGAGATGGGTAAAGATGCATAATATTTATTCAGGAAAACAAAGACAATGGCTGACCCGATGGTCACCATCACATAGAGAAAGACTATTATGTGAAGAAGTGCTTAAATTTCCTCTCAGTAGCTCCAGGGTAGGAACTAGAGTCAGCACAGAAGTTAAAGAGCTGGGTGAAGGCCATTTGATGAATGAATAAAAATATCAACTTTGGGCTCGTGGGTGGCTCAGTGGGTTTAAAGCCTCTGCCCTTCAGCTCAGGTCATGATCTCAGGGTCCTGGGAATGAGCCCCGCATCGGGCTCTCTGCTCAGCAGGGAGCCTGCTTCCCCCTCTCTCTCTGCCTGCCTCTCTGCCTACTTGTGATCTCTCTGTGTCAAATAAATAAATAAAATCTTTAAAATAAAAATTAAAAAAATAAAAATATATCAACTTTACCTTTCAAATTACCTCCCAACGGGGTCACTCAGTGGCCACTTTTTCACCATAGGCATTTGGCCAGAAGTCTGAAACCTATTGCTGGGGGTATTATAACTACCATCCTTCAGTATACGCAACCTCAGATCAAATATTTACATGAGAAAACACATCCCCTTAACTTTATAATTCCATTCATCCCACTAAAATCAATGTCCCCGCTGCATTTTAGGATCTGTTTTTGATGAACCAGTATCTTTTCGCTGCGGGTAACAGTGTTCAGAGATAGCTTCAGAGGAAATTCTGAGCAAATTTATTAGAGAAAGTATCATCTGCTCATAGTCATATCTATTTTGGCTCCTACTTTCCCTCCCCACTCATCATTGTCATAGTAAGATAGTACATCTCCCTAGCTTCACACATTGCCCATCTGCCCTTCTGAGTTCTGAAAAAGGGACACCAGTCCCACAAGTCATTGTATCACTGTCCCTACCTGCAGACAGTATGTATTGTATGCGACTTTCAGGCTACAATATATGTGATCTGACCCATTTCACTTCTTGTCCGTCAGCAGCATGATTGGCTTCCCCTCCCTGCCTCAAGACTCTCTACTTCCCATGGACCAGAGCCACACCGCGTCACCAACCACGGCATCCCGCCATGCTTCTTGAGACAGATCCAAGTTAGTCACCTGGTCTTACATGAAAATTCTTATATTCATGTTTAACACTCTTCCAACACTTATTTAGTGCAAAGCATCTCTACATGACAGATTAATGAGTAGCTTTATTTCCTCTCCAAATTTTGTAAGTGTCATTTTTGATAGTCTCCCAAACACATTTGTAGGATATTGCCTTTTTAAAAGAAATGTTTCTTTTGTTAGAGACTGGATCCCCAGGCAAAATTTTCCCCAGGTAAAATTTCGACTTGAAAACAATAAGAACAAAAATAAAATACACTTTCTCTCTCTCTCTCTTTTTTAAATTCCTTCCCTCTTAAAAAAAAAAATGCATCACTATTTGAAGGCCTCTGGGACTGTGTATTCAAATTAGATCAATCAGTGGAATTCAAAAAACCACAGGAGAGTATAACAACTCTTTAGGAAATGTGAATTTTTTAGATGTCCAACTTAAAAGGGTAGACACAGACCACAGAGAAGGTCAGGAGATGATGGGTATTAGAGGGAAAAAACATGGTTCTTCCAAAAGCCGATAAACTGCAGGATTGGGAGAAGCTGTATAAATAATTATGATAACCAAATCAGAATTTTTTCCTCCAAAATCTAGGACTAGACTTCATGTCTTAGAAGGTACTAACAGGGAATTAGTAACAAAAGCTGCCTTTATCGATTCTATTATTGGCCTTAAACAAAAGCTATTTATAATGCTAAAATGTGGTCATGACATTAATGCCTTTCTTGAAATATACATAGATATACACAGTCATTATGTGACATACAGCCTGAGATTTTCTTCTACACTGTTTGCATGGCATATTTTTTTAAGTATCTATTTTCTGAGATTCTCTCAAAAAAAAAATTACTCAAGAACAAAACAAGGAAAATAAAAGAAGAAAGAGACTGGTTTTGATCATGTTAAAAGACTTAATTTCCCAGTTGGAACACAGCCTCTGTTGTTTACTCCAGTAAACTCCCCCCGGCCTGTGGATGGATTTGATGGGGCAAGTAGTAGTAGATTCTGTACCACAACTCCACCCGGACACTGGTAACAATGTGGAGAGAAAAACTCTCTCTTCTCTTGAAACGTATGATTCTACTCCTCAAATCAATAGCTGTAATTGCTTCTGCCCCCGTGTCGCTCGCTGGGGGGTGAGGGGGGGGGATGCTTAAGGCAGCGTAAGTCTGATACCTGTGCCTGGGGGACTTGGGCAGTTTCTTGGGGGAGGGACAAGCCACTGAAGACGAACGAGACGACATTTGAAACAGTGGAAGACTCAAGACACTCGTGTGAATATTTCTGCCCACGTGCATAGGTCTTCTTTGTAATGGAGACAGAATGGGCCTAAGATACTGTGTACATTTGAGGGATGCCGTCTGTTAACTCGATACATTCATACACTGCAATATGCTTCCCACTGTAGTGTTTGAAGCTAACACCTCTGTCATGTCACATAATTATATGTTTCTATACACAAATGGTAAGTTTCTGCCCAAAGTGAAGAAATGTAACATTCCTCTTCAATTTGGCTGTTCTATCATGAAAAAAGTGTAATTCTTGAATTTTGTAGAATACATGTGTATCCTAATGATGAACTACTACCTTAAGTAAAAGGATTTGAGAATCATTTCCCAAATAGAGAGTAACAAAATCATTCTGATGTGTCTTAAAGATATGAAGATGGCACATATAGCATGGAAAGACTAGATCATGGGGTTCTGGGGGTCCTAGAGCTCTGACACACACAGAGGACTGACATGGAGACCACACGGTGCCTTGGACAGGTCGGCGATTCAAGCTCTGCCCCAAGCAATGGGCACCTAGTTTTAAGACAAATCAATAACCTGGATGAAAGTCTGAGATCCTTATAAAGATAAAGACATATGGAAAGAATGCCAAACTATTTGTTCAGACGGTGTGGAGCAGGGGCAGAGAGTCGAGATGCATGAGGAAAAATCAAAAGCAAACTAAGGAACACGGGATACACACTCACCCTTAGAATGGCTGGAACCCTATTAAATGTCCAGCAAGGAAAATGAAGCAGCAGCATTTGTGCTTTCAAAAGAAGGAAAGAGGCAGGCAACCAAGTGAAATGAGTGTGTTCACGAGAAATTCTGAGATGTGGCCCAACAAGGCCCCCCGGGGAGGAGGGAAGTGGCTTGAGTGAAGGAGACCAAGAGCAGGGAGGGAGACAAGCTGTGCGAGGCACCCAGCAGTCCGGCCTTCCCGGGGCCGCCTCTTCTGTCCGGAGGTTTGTTTGATGTTCTGTGGAGCAGGGAACCTGCGCATGGCTTGACTGAACCAGGACCGTTCACATGAAAACACGTCTGTGATTTGGGGTGGAGGGATACAGATAAGGTATTCAGCATTTCCACAGCAACCCACAGGTCATTTCCCCAAAAAAGATCCAATTATCCTAACACTGAATGAATCCCAAATCTTTGCCTAAAAACTATATTGCTTTTTAGTATGAAACATCTCTTTTGCTTGAAACACTGGGTTTTCCTTTCGAAGAATTGTCAGCATTCTTCCCAACTGGTTTCACTTCATATGTTGAAAATCCAGCTCATTTTCCTCCCTTCACTTACTAATTCATTGGTTCATTTTTCCAAAAACCCAATGGACGTTGACTGATCATGTACGATACGCCAACTCCTTTGCCGTTTGTAAGGTACTAAGGGTCATTTCTCATACTGTGTAACTCTAAGGAAGAAGTCTTGGGCGAACAAATGCCAGATGGGGACAGGGGTTGGGGGGAGAGGCAGGATGACTCTGCCCCAATGGAGGAGGACTCCTAATGCCTGTGATGCTACGCAGCACCTTCCTCAGGGAGAATGTTCTCCTGTCTTTAGCTTCCGTGATGACAGAAGACAGAGAATAAAACCTGGAATCTGGACTAAAAGCCATCAGTTCCTGTCTCAGTTCTGCCACTTACTATCTGTGTGATGTCTAGAGGGTTATTCAGATGACGCCGCAGTGGGCAGGCCTGCTCGGAGCCCATTCGAGGACTCCATGAATGTCGGTCAGTTTTCTGACTCCCCGTCAAATGCCTTCCTTCCGATGTCAAGTGGCCTTGTTAGAACTGGGAAGCCACAGGGGCCACCCCTGCTGCCCTCTGCTCCCCGACCCCAAACCCTGGTCAGATCCACCTTGGGACCAAGGACGAGAAGGAGAAACCGGAAACAACTACAGAAGAGAGACACTCTGAAGCCATCATCCACAGACCATTGCTGCCTATATCCCTAGAAAATCCAGACGTGGGGAAAAACCACCATGTTCTCCTTTATCTACAGCGGAGTTCTGCAGTGAAGGTGACAGACATGCAAAGCGCTGCTTCTGATAATAAAGAGCATAAACATCAGAGAAAGTGCGTTGATATACAGGTATTCTGGCTGCACGTTCCTGAGCCGTGTGATCTCAATGTGCTCTCTCCAAGCCTATCTCCTGCTCTCTGCTCGGGGCATAAGGAGAGCTGCCTACCTCCCCGCGGAGGGGGCAAACTTAAAAGATGAGTGCGGTCCTTTGAACAAAGGGATCATCACTGTCGCTGCTGTTATTTTCAAACAAGGTCAAGTATTCTGTTTACATTTGTCAGAGACATGCACCACCACCCCTGAAGCTCATTTGCCCGTTGTCTCCGTGAAAAAGGAAAGCATTGTAAATAGTTACCAATTCCGATAACTTCGGGTCTGGCAATCCTGGAATAACCTGCCAAGTTCTGCCAGCAGAGAAGAATTCAATTTTCCCTGTAGACCTATAGTGGAGGCAGCTGGATAATCACTTTTAATCACCTGCCAATTGATTGGGTTCCCTTTTGTTAAGCGCTGCGGAGAAAGGCTCTCCGGCTGAGGGCAGGGCACGGCCAGCGTGAACGCAGCAGGGAGGAGGCAGCCCGAGCCAGTTCATTTCGGTTTATTTCATTGTACTTATTTCGTAAATTGTGGAAGAAGACTAACCATGAGATCTACCCTCCTGACACATTTTTGAGAGCACAATACAGTATTATGAACTACAGGTACAATGTTGTATCGGGGAACTCTAGAACTGACTCTCCTCAAAGAGTCACTCGCCCTTTCTCCCACCTTCCTGCCCCCGGCAACCGCTGTTCTCCTCTCTGTGTCTACGAGCTTGACACTTGTGATGTTTTTTATAAGCGAGAAAATGCATGAAGTATTTGTCCTTCTGTGACCAGCTTACTTCACTTGGCATAATGTCCTCCAGGTTCACTCAGGTCGTCACAGATGGCAGGATTTCATTCTGTTTTAAGGCTGAATAGTATTTCTCTGGGATGTATATTCCAGATTCATTTATCCATTCATTCATCCATAGACACTTGGTTTTTCCCCCATGTTGTGGCTACTGTAAATAATGCTGCAATGAACACAGGAGGGTAGAGATCTCTTAGAGATCCTGATTTCACTACCTTTGGATAAAGATCCAAAAGTGTCATGGCTGGATCATATAGCAGTTTTATTTTTAATTATTTAAGGCACTTCCATACTGTTTCCACAGTGGCTGCACCAATTTACTTTCTCACCAATAGTGCATGAGGTTTTCTTTTCTCCATATCCTTGCCAACATTTACTATTTCTTGTCTTTTTGATATTAGCCATTTTTAAAATATTTATTTATTTGGGGGGAGGGGTAAAGAGAAAATCTCAAGCAGACGCCCCACCTAGCATGGAGCCCAATGTGGGGCTTGATCTCAAAACCCTAAGATCATGACCTGAGCCAAAATCAAAAGTCAGACACTTGATTGACTGATCGACCCTGGTGCTTCTTGATACTAGTGTGATAGTTCGTTGTGGTTTTGATTTGCATTCTTCTGGTGATTAGTGAAGGACTGGTGCTCATCTTTTCATGCACCTGCTGGCTGTTTGTATGTCTTCTTTGGAGAAATGTCCTTTGCTTTTTTTTAAATAGGGTTATTTGCTTTTTTCTATTAAGTTGTAAGAGTCACCTACATATTTTTTATATTAACCACTTCTGACATAGGTAGTCTGTAGACATTTTCTCCCATTCTCTGGTTCCATGTTCACTCTGTTGGCTGCTTTCTTTGCTGTGAAGCTTTTTATTGTGATCTAGTCCCACTTGCCTATTTTGCTTTAATTATTTCTGCTTACGGTGTCATACCCAGCAAACCACTGCCAAGACTAGTGATGAAAAAAAAAAAAAAAAAGACAACAGAAATACATGGAAAAACAACCTGTGTTCACGGACTGGAAGACTTGGTATGCTAAAAATGTTCAAAATACCTGAAGTGATCTATAGATTCAATCCAGTCCTTATCAAGATCCCAATGAGATTTTTTTTTTTAAAGATTTTGTTTATTTATTTTATTAGGAAAGAGAGAGAATGAGAGAAAGCATGAGAAGGGAGAAGGTCAGGGTGAGAAGCGGACTCCCCATGGAGCTGGGAGCCCGATGTGGGACTCGATCCCGGGACTCCGGGATCATGACCTGAGCCGAAGGCAGTCGCTCAACCAACTGAGCCACCCAGGCGCCCCGAGATTTTTTTTTATTGGAAAAAAATTAATCCTAAGATTCATGCGGAACCAGAAAAGACCCAGAACAGCCAAAACAATCTAGAGAGAAGAACACAGCTGCAGATCCCACACTTCCTAATTTTAACATATATTACAAAGCTACAGTAACTAAAACCACGTGGTACGGACATAAGACAGACATATGGACCAATGGAATTGAATAGAAAGCCCAGAAATAAACTCACACATATATAGTCAACTGACAATGCCACAAATACATGGGGAAAGAACAGTCTTTTCAATAAATGGTGTCTGAAAAACTCGATATTCACATGCAATATAATGAAATTAGATTCTTCTCTTATACTTCACACAATCAACTCAAAAGAGATGAAAGAACAAAACATCAGACCTTAAACTATAAAACTCCAACCCAAAAACACAGGCAAAAAAGCTTCCTGATCCTGGTGTTGGCCCAAGCCATTTGAGAACCCCCTTGTGGATACCTGTGAAAGTAGCCCCACTCCCTGCCCCCTCCGTCATTTCCTGACAGAACGGGGACGGGGACAGCAGCCCACCGTGCTGGTCAGTTGTGCCGTGCGCCCTTGAGAGGCACAGTGAAATATTTAAGAAGGCACGATATGAAGGAACGCTGTCTTTATTTGTATAAATGGTCTGGATAAAGGTTAGCACTCAACTATGCAGAAGAAAAAATTGTTTTAGAAACAAACAGCAGAAACAGACCTGTAAACACAGGGAACGCGTGGATGGTTGCGAGGGGAGGGAGGACGTGGGGGGTGATAAGCAGGTGAAGGGGACGGGGAGGTGAGGTCCAGGCATCCGGTGATAGAATAAAGAAGTAATTGGGATGAAAGGCACCGCACAGGGAACACAGTTGATACTGCGGGGCTAAGGCTGTATGACCTTGGGAGGGGGGGGGTAGTTACGCTCGTGAGCATAAGGCAGAGTTGTTGCCTCACTACACTGTACACCAGAAACTAAGGTAACATCATGTGTCACCCGTATCTCCAGTGAAGGAAAAAAAAGTGAATACATTTGTATTTAGGCTATTGTGAAATTTTGTTTACTTGAGTGCAAAATCTGAGACCAGAAAGGTGGAAAACTAGTTGGATTTCTTAGGAAGTAGAATCACATGAATAGGTATCTCTTATTTTATTTGGTACACTCTTTATTCACTCAATGTGTACAGTGAGGGACTTCTCTGCTAAGGTCTGAACTAAACACAGAGGACGGGGATTAAAAACAACAAAAGAACCACCCCTCCCCAGTGCTCCCGATGGGATGTGATGCCGGCCGGCATCGGAGTGAACGTAGTGGTTACCGAGCGCGAGAGAGGGGGCCTCTCACCCCGGAAGAAGGAGGGCGCACAAGGGGGTTCCCCGCAGAGGGGTGGGCATGCCTCCACCCAACAGTAGAGGTCAGTCAGATGAAGGGGGAAGAGGAACCCAGGAAAATGGGAGAGCACACAGTCTGTGCACACACCTGTGTCTGTGTCCGTGCACAGATCCACGCGTGCACACGTGCACACTACACGCGTACTGGTTCTGTCAATGCCAGGGTCCTCACCACGCGTCCGAGACCGCAGAGCACACCGAAGAACCGTTCCCCACCTCCAACCACGGGAGACGCCGTTCGCACACAGCACACTTTTCAGTTATTCACTGCGTGGTCTCCTGCACGCTGCAGACTATCCTCACCGGAATAGCGCTTCTCATCTAGCTCCGGCGACAGGATGCCAGCGCCCACCGTGGGGTGTGAGGAAGTCGGAATGGCTCTGCAGAGCTGTCATTCTTCGGCGCAAAGACTCAGCTGCCAGCTGATACATTTCAGCGGCTCCTGCTAATTTGACAGCACCCACTGGAGACCCGGGCGCGCGTCAGTATGTTATCTGAGCCAGAGTCCCATCAGAAGGATCAGCAGTGAGGGCTCCATCCTCGGTGACACTACCGGTATCAAAGACGAAAAGGCAGGGACAATTTATTTTTAACCTACTGTCTACTGTCAGCTCTGCCCCCAAATATAGCCGTGGTTTCCACCACATTTGTGACAACTTTAGGAGGTGAAGAGGCCCGGGTCACTCGAGATCTGTGGCTTGCTAAATTTAATATTCCAGAGGCCATGGAATACATTTGGCCCCAGAAGAAGGAATCAGCAGCTCAGAGAACAGAGGGCCCCGGGGGGACCCCAGCCAAGGCCAGGGAGCAGAGATTTCCAGCAGAACCAAGAGCTGCAGTTGAAACATTTAGTTACAAGTTCTTCTGGCAAAATCAAGGAGCATGATAGATGTCCTCATCTATAAACAGAGAAACTGAGACTTTGTTTACTTGAGCATCAAATAGTATCAGAACTGAAACAATTCAGTGCCCGGTAGGGAGACAAAGACCTTTGACTAAGATACATCTTGATAGATCAAGCAGCCAAATAGACCTGTAGATTGACTCACACCAGAGTCCTGAGCAACGACCTGTGGATTAAATGGCAAAACCCCAAACCTCCGAAAAGACCTAGTTTTGCCTGTCCAGCTTCTACTGTGCTGTCTTTTGGTCACCATCACTGTGTTTTCCTTTGGGGAATATCCTTCACTCCTAAGCCCAAGAGTTCAGGTAGGACGGAGGCCCCCAGCGCTATGGCCTCCCGGGACTGCACTGCCCCAGGCCTGGCCACACCACTCGCTTTTCCCCCAAATGAGGACAAGCCGTGTGTGTGTGTGTGTGTGTGTGTGTGTGTGTGTGTGTGTGTGTACACAAGAGACACCAAGGAGACTCCCCTGGTTCCCAGGTTCGAGATGCTGATAAGGGGAGACCATCTGTCCTGGGGACTTGCTCAGGGGGTCGGGTGGAGCCTGAAGCTTGCAGAGGCCGCCCTCCGGGGAGCTCATCGGACTGTGAGGCAGCACAGGAGGAGGCAGAGAAAGGACAGAGAGGTCAGTGTCCCTGGGTCTGGCTGAAACCACTCAGCTGTATGAGGATTGTCTTTTACATCCTTTCATCTCAGTCCAGGTCAGTCTGACTGGGTTTTGTCGTCTCAATAGAAATGTCTCCATCACAGTCCACGGTGGGCAGCACTGTGTCCCCCTCATCTCGTGCCTGTGAACAAGAGTCCTTACATGACAAAAGGGACTTTGCAGGCAGAAATAAGGCAGCTCACCCACTGACTTGGGCATACGATTAACTGGTTCTGAGGCTCAGTCTCTGATGTGTGTGTGGCCAGGGACGAGCACCCCGCACACCGAGTAAGAGCAACACTGGCTAAACTCCCTTCTGACACCACCCCCCGGAGTTGGCATCTGCATCCACAGGTCCTACAAGAGCATCCCCACGTCCCCGTCAGAGCTGAGTCACAAGCCCGGCTTGTCACGGGTACTTCGATGTGCTAGCCTCATCAGAAGTCCTGATGGTTCTTGCGACCCCATCCTTGGGGTCGACTAATCTTGCTAGAGCAGCTCAGAGAAACGTCTTGCTTACTAGATTACTGGTTTGCTGCAAATGGACACAGCTCAGGAACAGCCGGATGGAAGGATTGCTCAGGGCAAAGCATAGAGAAAGCACTAGGAGCTTCCGTGCGGAGCGAGCCCTCCCCCCGCCCCTCCCCCCTCCTCCACCTGTTCACCGACAGGAAAGCGCTGGGAATCCTGCTCTTGTAGGGTTTTATGGAGGCCTCATTAGCTAGGCAGGACTGAAGAAATCATAGACCACTGGTGATTTATTCAACTTTCAGCCCTCTCCCTTCCCCAGAGGCTGGGGTGGGGCTGAAGCTTCACCCCTCTATTCCTGGTTGGCTCCTTCATCAACTAGGCCCCATCCCAGGGGCCTTCCCAAAGTCACCTCATTAACATAACGAAAGACCCTTTTATTGCTCTTTCATTGCTCTCTTTTAAGAAATTCCAAGGGTTTCAGGTGCCTTGTGCCAGAACACTGAATATCTCTTTCTTATTATAAATCACAATATTACAAAAGATTAGACTGGATTACACAGGTGAGCCCAAGAGAATCTCCCAGTCCCTGTGGACCTGAGGAGGAAGGAAGAGAGACATAAGGAAGAGATGCCCCCGCCTGGGAAGGACCCAGCCCATGGCCCCTGCTGGTTCCGAGTGACGTGATGGGGTTCCCTGCCTGGAGAAGAAATGGCCTCCAGGGGCCTACTGTCCCCAGCTGACAACCAGCAGGGAGCCTGGGAGCTCAGTCCTGCCGCTGCCCCAACCAGCCTTGAAACCCACTCTCCCCCAGAGCCTCTGGAAGGAAACGCAGCCTTGCCGAAGCCTCCACTCCAGCTTGGAGCAAATAAACCAACCAAGGCCAGCAGACTTTGGACCCAGTGAGAGAATACATCTGGGTTCTTCCCGGCAACGGACGCTGCGGTCTGCTGGGCGTGGATGGAAAACCAAGGGACACACGTCTATTCTAACACACGCTTGCCGAGTCAAAGATCCTACTCCGCGGTGATTGTTCATGGCTGTAACGCCGCTCTGTCTTGGATGTGGAACCGCTCAGGGGAAAGGTTCTACAGATGTGAAGGAAACTATTCCGTGGATCTCATGACGCTGACATTGCATGTTCAGATATGTGAGTCAGCACGCATTTTTGCAAACAGAGTCAAAGTATGGGGAACACGCGTGGGAGTCAGAGGGAAGCTTGGGCCTTTTCACCACAGACACACACACGCCCTGTGCTGGAAAGTGGACCTTTGTCCCCAGATCAGTCTCAGGTCCCAGTCCACGGATGTGGGTTGCTGAGTGTGCTCTCAACCACGAGAAATAGTGGCCCATCACTGCTGTGGACTGTGGTTCTCCCAAGGATTTCTCTCTCCCCTCCCTGTGGCTTCCAATACCCCCTGAAACAACAAACACTTGCAATGTCAGGGACTCAAGTCTAGATTGTCCTCTTCCCTGGGGTTCAGTCCATATTTTACTTCATCAACCTTTTCTTCCTACCAGTAATTAGAGCGACTAACCTCCCATGTATTCAGACTGACCGATGAGCGGGGGGGTTGGCCAAAGGCCATTTGAAGGCCAAGGTCCTTTTACGTAGAAACTATGGAAATGAACGAACGCCCCTTCTTAGTCCAGAAAACGGGTCACTGATGGCTCCCTCTCATTTGCAACTTAAAATGTGGAGGCGAACCCTTTAGCAAAAGCGTGTTGAGATCAAGGAGGGATTCTGGAGCCCTCTGAAGACGTATGGCTTCTTGTGCCGGTCTGGGGAGCCCGCCGCTGATGTGCGGGGCCCTCCTGATGGGGAGAAGGCAAAGTGACCACAAGAGGATGGTGCCATCACTCAGTCCCAAAGAGATAGCGCAGCCCTGTGTTCGTCCCTTCGGAGCTCTTGACAGTCATCGCTGTTTCTATTAAAGAAAAACACCACACACCCGCTCTCCCTAAAATACTTAGCAGTTTGTTAACACTTACCTGGGAAGCAGATAGCAGAAATAATTGGTTTTATAGACCTTCACCGTTTGGACAGGGGCCAGGGTGGGTTTTAAAGGGCTGACCAAAGCCAAACTTATCTTATAGCATGAATACATCTAGAACAGACCCAAGGTTTTCCCACATCAGGAGTATGTGTATCTGGTTTTTGCAGGGGTGGATGTGGGGAGGGGGTACGGTATGCATGCGTGCCTGGGAGAGAGGGTCCTGGTTTGTGTGTGTGTTTATTTCCCACTGAGTCACTTGCTAGGGTGATGTATATTCCCCCTTGCTGATTGGTTTACATTAGTCACTTCATTTTTCTTTTATTTCTTTTATGTAGACTCCACACCCAACACGGGACTTGAACTCACAACCCTCAGATCAAGAGTTGCAAGCTCTACCAACTGTGCCAGCCAGGTGCCCCATCATATTTATTTTAAAACATTATTTGTGTCATGTCTTAAGCATTACATACATAATAGTTCCTGATGGCGCACATCTTCACTTCTTCCTTTGTCTTTATCGCTTCCAATATTTTAATTCAAGATGGAAAAGAACCGATACTAACTACAGAATTTTGTGGTTGTCCTGCAGGACTCTAAAGCCATTCCCTCCACATGGTCTTGTTTACGTCAGATGTAGCTGTCTGACGAAATGCAGGGTGAGGAGCACTGGATAGAATGAGTTCTTGAGGATGCCTGGGTGGCTCAGTCAGTTAAGTGTTTGCTTCAGCTCAGGTCATGATCCCAGGGTCCTGGGATCGAGACACGCATCAGTCTCCCTGCTCAGGGGGGAGCCTGCTTCTCCCTCCATACGTCCCCCTTCTAGTGCTCTCTCTCAAATTAAAAAAAAAAAAAAAAGACTTCTTGCAAATGCCATTAAAAATCCCTCTACTCGGGCGCCTGGGTGGCGCAGTTGGTTGAGCGACTGCCTTCGGCTCAGGTCATGATCCCGGAGTCCCGGGATCGAGTCCCACGTCGGACTCCCAGCTCCATGGGGAGTCCGCTTCTCACTCTGACCTTCTCCCTTCTCATGCTCTCTCTCACTCTCTTTCCTAACAAATAAATAAATAAAATCTTTAAAAAAAAAAATCCCTCTACTCCACTGTCATATTGCACAGTTTCCAATTGAAACGTTGAAATTACACAATTTGAGTATGATACTGATATGTTGGATGCTACATTAATAAGAATTTTGTATTGCTAATTGTACATATTCAAACTAAAACAGACATTAAAACAGCAACTAACATTTACAGTAATGTTAACTTCACATGTGATTACGAAAGTTCCTTTCTGATCACCAGAAACCACAGGGAGCCCATCCATCTCATCTGTGGGTGTACGGACGTATGTCTAGAGACCATACACAGAAAAGGCGCTTGTCCCTGTAATGTCCACCTCACTGCTCCCCCACATTCATGCTTTCCAAAAAAAGTCCTCACGAAACAGCAAGAAAATGAAATCCAACGTTGCACCATAAAAAATTCGGGAGTCATTTTGCTTATTTTTGTTTTGCAATTATTGTTTGAAATTGGCAAATACTCTGACGGCAACCCACAGAGCAGATAGAACAAGCCCAGGCCCTCCGATAACGACGGGAAAGGCCCCGGTGGGCGCCCTGGGGTCAGGCGACGAATGCACGCTTTGGAGTCAGAAAAACCGGGGTTCACATCTCAGTTCCTCAAAGTACGAACTCCACGATCTTTTCAGCTTTTTACCTTCTGTTCCCCCCTTATACGAAAATTGATGGTGGTATTGCCAGGAAGATTAAACATTTAAATCAACACATTTCAAAGTACCTAGGGCCTCAGGAATGTTCAGAGCAGGCCTGCACTCCACCACGTGCTCCAAGGGTGAAGCGGGGTCTCTCCCGATCAGAAGCCGTCCCACGGCGCCTGGAGGAGCACCTTTGCCCCTGCCCCGGAGCGAGGTGCCCACCTGCGCCTTCGCTGCCTCCGAGGGACAGGGAAGCCGGGAAGGTTTTCGCTTTGAGGTTCCTCAGCATAAATTAAAAAGAGAATCTGATTATTTTATTTTTGCATAGCCATGGAGATACTTCTTTTTCTCCCCCTTAGAAATCCAAAAAGGATTTCTGACATTTCAAGTCAGAGAAATAAAGAGTGTTCTCTGAAGAATAATAAGCGCGGGAGTGATTCTGTTTTCACACCAGGTCCCAGAACACAGGCGTCTGGTCTAGAGACGCCTGCAGGTGAGGAATTGGGATGCGGGATGTGGGGTAGCAGGGTGGCGACAGCAGGAGCTATAATCAAGCTAAATGCATCCAGTCTGGGGGAAAAGCATAAAATATTCCACAGGAAACTCCAGTGGAATTCATTTCATGGAACTCTATTTCTTTTGACTATTTTTTTTAAATATTTATTTATTTGACAGAAAGAGACAGAGGGAGAGAGGGAACACAAGCAGGAGTGGGAGAGAGAGAGAAACAGGCTTCCTGCTGAGCAGAGAGCCCGATGCGGGGCTCGATCCCAGGACCCCGAGATCATGACCTGAGCCGAAGGCCGAGGCTTTAACCCACTGAGCCCCCAGGTGCCCCTTGACTATTTTTTTTAAGTGCTTCAGGATAATTGTTTGTGAATCCACTCTTGTCTTAAGGATGCGCGCCATGGGACCCCTAAGGCGAGAGAGCAAATGTACGGCAGTTCGTACAACTAATTAGTTATAAATCAGATGAGAAAAAAAAAAGGCTTGTGAAATATGGGCCACAGCCAGACCTCACCCAGGGACTTGCTGACATGTGGCTTCATTCATAAACACAGACGGGGCAGAGTTGTCTATTCTGCTCAATCTCACTCATTCTCCCACCACATCATTCACAGCCCTGGAAACTCCCTCCAGGAAGGAAAAGAACACGGTGCAACATCGGAGTGACATGGAGCACGGTCTCGGGATTAGATGAACCGCGTTTGTGTCCTTACTGCACGATCCTCCAATAACTCAACAATCAACAGCCACAAACTGCGCCTCACGTACTGATTCGAGAGCCGGAGGGGACAAAGATGTGAAGAGCGACACTTGTCGGTCCGTCTCTCTCCCACACTTTCTGACCAAGCCCTGGGCCGTGAGGATCAGACTCAGAAGGGACTAGAACTCTGTATCAGGTTTACTGCTGTGAAATGTTCTTCAAAAAGCGTTCATTTGCACGGATCATGGTTATCTTTTAAGCAAATCATTGAAATCCTTGATGTAAACGACAATAATATTCCTCAATTCCTGAATTCACAGGACCATTTTTAATGAGATGCTATCTCTGATATTCTATGCTGTAATGCTCCTAAAATAAAAGATGCAGA
>CM052800.1:175184914-175220330 GCA_028533885.1 Nasua narica | reverse complement strand
CATCGTTTTAGGAAGAATATCACAGATTCCAAATCTCCACAACCTAACATTCTCAATGCTGAGGAATCCACAACTCCTCAAGATGCAAAGAGGCAGGAAAATGTTTTCAATATATTTCCAGAGAAAAACGCAATCCCCTCTGCGATAACCGGCACGTCCGAATTGTCAGGCAAGGACCTGTAAGCAGCTATTATAATCACGGTTAGTGGGGCAAAGGGAATAGCACATATTTATATGAATAAGACAGTGGTAAAGCTCAGAGACAGCATAATCTATAAGTGTGCAGTGTGTATATATACACATCAATGCACACATAAAACAAAATATATAATACCTGAATTTTTTTAAAAAGTTATCGAATGCATCTAGGAGTGAACAGAGATAATGATGAAAGTCAATGATTTTGAAGGGGAATATATACAACTGTGCAATCTAGAGAAAAAAATTACAAAAAAATATTAAAAGAGCCTCAGAAATTTGTCACAATAACAAAAGTAACAATGGAAGCACAATTAGCACATCAGAAGAGAAGGCAGAGAAAGGGGCAGAAAAATAATGGGAAAATCATGACTTTAAACTTGCAAACTGGTGGCATCTATTTTCGGATACAATCATGTCGGCAAACCCCAAAGGGGATAAATACAAACCCATTCCAGGGCATGTAAGAGGCCAACTACTGTTGATGAAGATAAAGGGACTGCCCAGGATGCTGCAGGAGAAGACAGTTCCCACAGGGTACTTGTCACGAGTGACAAGACCTCTCCTCAAACTGTGGGGACCAAGACTGAACCACAGCCCCCCAGATCTGCCCTATAAGAAACATTAAAGGAAGTTCTCCGACGTGAAGAAAAGGATAAAACAGGGAAACTCAAATCTTCAGGAATGAATGGAATATAACCGAAAAGTTCATGGATAAAAATATAAATTATAGAAAAAGGAAAACCTATACTAAAGGTATCAGTTATAAACATACATTAATATGCATTCATTATTAATAGAACTTGTTTATATATTGCTAATGCATAATTATATAATATAAAAACATAAAGATTTTATTATCTTAAAATATTTAAATACATATACTCTTCAAAGCAAAAAGTATAATCTTGTCATGAGACTTTAATGTATATAAATGCAATAGATATGACAGGTATGTATAATGAATGATGGGAAAAAGATTGAATGGGACAATATACAAAAAGGTCAAACAAATAGAAAACAGACCCTAAATTAATACATAGAAAAAACATAATTAAATATAAAATAGTATATAAATGTGTGTGCATATATATACCATCTCTTTTTTTTGGTGTACATGTACTATTTCAATGAAATAACTAGGATGATCACATTGGATATAAAAAGCAAGAATATACACTGTGCCTATAAAACATGCACTTTAAACATAAAGCCACATAGTGGTTGAAAGTTAACCAATAAAAAAGATCTACTACACAAACAGTAAACTAAGGAGGCTGAGTGGCTTTGTTAATATTTGATAAGGTAGATTATAACAGAATTATAGTATTACCAAATACAAACAGCACAGTACATGATAATATAGTTGTCAATTCATCATGAAGACATAACAGCCATAAATGTGTCCTCACAAAGGAAGAGCTTCAAATTATGTACAGAATAAACTGACGGAAAAGACATACAGAATTCCATAATTAAAACTGGAGATTTTAACATCCTCTCGGCAATTTATGGAAAAATTAGGTAAATCCCCAAAGATAGAAAACCTAAGAAAAGCACAATTAACTAACTTCATTGCCATCTTTAAAATCCTACACCTAACAATTGAAGAAATAAATATCATTTTCAGTTGCACAGAGCACACTCGTGAATAGACCCATTTCCTGGGCCACAAAACAAGTCTCGGTACATTTTAACAAACTGAAATCATATGATGTGTTCTCAGGTGTTAAAAGAATTAAGATAAAAATACCAATAAGATATGTTAGAAAACCTCAAACTTTTGGAAATTAAACAATATATTCCTAAATCATCCATGGGTCAAAGGAAAAATTATAAAAGAAATTGGGAAATATTTTACACTAACTGATAATAAAAAATTAACATTTACATTAGCATTTCTTTGAAACAACTAGAGTAGTGGTTAGAGGAAATTTATAGTTTTAAATTATTTTATTAGAATATTGATTTAAGACTTTTCCCAAGCTACAACCTCAGAAGATTAGAAAATTAAATACAAAGAAATAAGGAAAAAATACAATGAGCAGAAATCAATGAAACAAGACGAATAAAAGAGAAAAGAAACAATGTCAATACCTGGTTATAGGAAATAACAAAAGTGGTATATAGTGAACTAAACTGAGGAAGAAAACTGAAATCTCAGGGGAAAAAAAGGAAAAGTTCTCACTACAAATCATACAGAAGTTGAAAGTATCTCAAGTGAACCTATTATTACATGTTTACGGCAACAAATACAATATCTTAGATTAAATGGATAAATTACTTAGAATGTACAATCTAGTCAAACTGGCACAAAATAATTAGCAATATATAATTTGCATTAGCAATAATATTGCTATATGCTATATATGCAATATATATTGCATTAGCAATATATAATTTCTTCTATGGAAGAAACTGAATTTACTATAGAAACTTTTCCCATGAAGAATGTATTGGGACATGATACCTTTGTTGGTGAATTCTATTGAACATCACAGAATAAATACAATTCTTACATACATTTTTTCACAAAACAAAACAAAAAATAACACTTCCCAACTTGTGTTATTGAGTCTTCCAGGGCTCTGACATCAAAAACAAAGACTTTAGAGAGAAAAAGAAAGAAAAAGAAAAAGAAAAAAAAAAGAGTAGTGTCCCTCGGGTTTACAAAAGTAAAAATCTTTCACAAATACAAGTAGATAGAATACAACAAACTATGAAGAAGAAAATCTAAAAAAAAAAAAAAAATACAGGACTTCTTTTAGCAATATGAGGTTGCTTGATATTAAGATATTAGTCAATGGGACGTCCACATTTAGCCAAGATAAAGTAATAGAGGTTATATTTAGCTATAAGCCAGTCAAGTAGGAAACTGCACAAAATATTGCAGATATTGAGAAAAGATAGAGCAGAATCATAATTTCTAAGGGATGGGAAATAAACAAGTGATATGTTTACACCAGTTTACAGTTTGGGAGGCAGTTTCCAGTTTATAGTAAGGAACGGGAAAACACAGCATCCGATGGAGAATTTGCAGAGCAAGGCACAGAAGAGCAGATAGCTGTCTTCAACGACAATCTGGATACGTGTGGAGGGCTTCCTGAGTCTTTAGCTAAGTCCTCAAGAGCACGTTTTCAGTAGAAAATATCCACAGAGGAGAAAGAACCATAAGAAGGATTATGCTGATAGTTCCTCGAGCTCACACAGGGCTCCCACCATGGTGGAACCGCTTTGTAATATGTAGGGCAGAATCTTCAGAAGGATGTTCTTTACTATAGGAATAAATTTATGCTAGACTGAAAGCTTCTCTGGACCCACCCTAAAAAAACTTAACAGGACGTCTTGAAAGATCCCAATAACTAAGGGCGTGCAAGAACAAAATCTTACAGTGTATTAATGAAACAAAATCCAGTAACGAACAACATAAAATTTTCCAGGTCTTGTATCCAATCAAAATTTATGAGGCATGCAAAGCTGAAGAATAATATAACTCATGAACACTAGTAAAGTCAATCTATAGAAAGAGACCCATAAATGACAGAGATGATAGATCTAGCAGAAAATAAAACCTTCTGATTAGAAAGAGGCTCCATATGTGAGAAGGTGGAGAAAAATATGAGTGTGGTGAGGAGACAAAAGATATAAAAAAGAACTGATTAAGATTTCTAGATATGAAAACTATAATACCAGTAACTAAAAACATACTGCCTAGGATAAACAGATCATACATTCCAGAAGAAATGACTGGCAAACTTGAGGACATAGCCATAAAAACTACTCAAAATAAAGCACAGAAAGAATAAAAAAAACAAGTTAAAAAAAAATAGTACAACGGCTCATCACTATCTTGGTGGGCAATAGTATGTAGTCCAATATACATATACTTGAGGGAGAAGAAACAAAAATATTTTAAGAATAATGCCAACTTTTTCCAAACTTGTATAGGGTTTAAATCCAAAGATTCAAGAAATTCAGCAAATTTCAAGCAGAAAAAACATAAGAAAACCACTCCAAGGCAATCCTGATCATGTTGCTGAGCACCAAGGATAAAGAGGAAAACATTACAAACATCTAAGAGGGGGCTGGGAACAGTGAGCTCCTTGCACATCAGAGAAGACAGTCAAGAGTGCAGATGATTCATCGAATACCACAGCTAGCGGTCAAGGGTGAAACACCCATGCACTAAAAGAAAAAAAGAAATTGTCAGTCTAGAGCTCTTTGTCCAAGAAACCACCTTTCAAAAAAAAAAAAAAAGCCAAATAACAGTATTTTCAGACGAAAAAAAAGTAATTAATTGCCTGTGCTCCTGCACTGAAATAAAAGTTAAATGAAGTTCATCAGACAGCAGAAAAATTGCAGGAGCTGGAAATGTGCTCAGAAACAAAGGAATGAGGAGCCGAAGGAATGGTCAGTGGTGGCTCCTACATACACAGACCCCGACAGCACTCTGTTCATGTTGACGTCTTTAAAAGGCAGGACTTCTGGCTCTGAATGCATGAACAGGCTGAATAGGAGCCTACATGCGTGTGCACACACATGCATGGTTTATCACGTTTACACCAACACATGCCAGGCTCTGGGAACCAAAAAAAAAAAAGTCAAACAATGAATGGAGAAGTGTTTATCCATGACATGCTGGCAGAATGGGGGTAAGAAAGGTGGAGGTCTGCGAGCATCCTACCCAGGAAACTCACCCAACGGAGACGGTGTCTGAAGGCGCCCAGCTGGCAACTGCAACATCTTCACCGCAGAGGGGCCAACGTGCACCTGGGTGCGGATGATCATTGCTTGGATTGTGCAAATCTCCAGACCCAAAACTGAATATATTTTGGAGAGGTAAATTATAGCTCAGTCAAATTGATTTTTACAAAAATGCGGATCTCAAAAAATTGACAAAGATTTTTATAGAACATGAGCTCAAAACTGGAAACGTCCATTATTGAGAGAAAGCATCGACAGGAACAAAGAGCACAAACTCACAACGCTGACAATGATGGAGAGATTGTATTAGAGTTACACGACCCCAGTTATTTCAAAACATGTTTAATGGGGCGCCTGGGTGGCTCAGTGGGTTAAAGCCTCTGCCTTCAGCTGGAGCATGATCTCAGGGCCCTGGGATCGAGTCCCGCATGGGGCTCTCTGCTCAGCAGAGAGTCTGCTCTGAGCCTGCTTCCCCCTCTCTCTGCCTGCCTCTCTGCCTGTCTGTGATCTCTCTCTCTCTCTCTCAAATAAATAAAGTTCTTAAAAAAAATAAAAATAAAAACATGTTTAATGTGAATAAAAAATAAGATGGTTTTGGAAATATAATTAATAGGAGACAAATTTATCATAAGATCCAAAGAATAAACAAAAATTCAGGGAGAATCTCAATGGAGAGTTTAAACAGACTAGATAAGGTGGCAGAGGAGTTAGTGAAGAAGTTGCTAGGGAAGTAATAGAATGCAGCGGAGAAAAAACGGAGATGAAAAATGTGTATCAGAGGTAAAGAGGAAAGGACTCGGTGAGCTGAACCAATGTCAAATCAGCAATAGAGGAGACAACAGAATGGGGAAGAAGCAATATTCAAGGCAGTAATAGTTGAGAATAAATGAACAAATGGAAACGCAGTTCCAAATTGTGCCAAGTCATAGAACACCAAACACAAAGTAAAAGTGCTAGGGGAAAAAAATTAATTAAATTTTTTTTTAATTTTAAAAACTCTATAAAGTTTTTAGAGTTTAAATTTAAATTTAAAAACTCTAATTAAAAACTCTATAAAGGAAGAAAACAGGACCAAACAGTTGACTTTTCAAGACTAACATAAGAAATTAGAAAAAAGAAAAATGATAGCAATAAAAGTACTGAAGGAATTTAACTATTATATTAGTGAAGGTTCCCCAGAGAAATGGAACCAATAAGATATACACAGATGGATGGATGGATGGACAGATGGAGATTTATTTTAAGAATCATCTAATTGTGGGAGCTGAGATACCCCATGATCTGATTTCTGCGAGCTGGAGCATCAAGAAAACCGGTGGTGTCACTCAGTCCACATCTGAAGTTCTGAGGACTAGAGGTCCAGACACCAGAAGGCAGAAAACAGATGTTTTAGCTCAAGCAAAGAGTTAACTGCTCCCTCCTCTGTGCCCTTGCTCTATTAGGGCCTCAGTAGACTGGAGGGCACCTGTCCACATTGCAGAGGGCGATCTCCTTTACTCACTCTACAGACTCCAGTGTCGATGTCTCCACAGACACAGCAGACCCAGTGTTTTGTCAACTCTCTGGGCTTCCCTTAACCCAGTCAAACTCATAATAGGAGCCATCGTGACTGTCAGCTGGGCATTCTATGCCCTAATAATCTAGAAAGAACGAGGGCAAATAAGGATATCTTTGAGAAAAAGATGGGAGGGAGGAAGAAAAGAAGGAAAGAAGAGAGGGAGAGAGGGAAAAAGGAAGGAAGGAAGGAAATAGAGAAAATTATATTCAAGCAAAGTAAAAAAAGGAACATAAAGTGATTGCAGAAGAAGGTCTAATATGCAAAAAGAAACGTTGAACAAAGGAAACGTGAGGATGTTTGATTTTCTTTCATCCTTGCATTTCCTGAACTTTCTTTGCATTGTCGTTATATTAGTAATTTTTTAAAAAAGAATTATATGGGACCATTTACTGTAGGAACAAGCAGTAGTGGACTCTCAGCAGGCCCAGAGAGCATGGCATTATCGCACCTCAATGATGGATGGGATAGTCATCACTTAACTGTGTGAAGTCAAAAGCAGAAGGACTTTGGAGAGGGTCTTACATAGCCTCCCCCAATTTTTAGTGAGCAAAGAAAGGTCACATTATAATATGTTCTTTTTTAAAAATAGAAACATTTGTAGTATGTTGTAGGAAAATTTCTATCCAAAATAGTTGAGCACTTTGAAAAGGTTTAACACTTTCAGGGTAAAGTGCAACAACGGTGAAAGTTTTGTTGAGTGAAACACTTCATTATCTAGTATTGCCAGATCAATGCGAGCATTAATTGCATCTAATTGCTTAATAAAGAAGTTTGAATAAGGAAATTACTTCTAATATAGAACATGGGGAAACAAAGTCTTCCTTTCCAGATGATGAGCTGATAATGGCAAGAAATGTTTATTTGCTTTTGTCTTTCTACACCTCTCCCCATTCGGTACTCAGCCCAGTGCTTTATGGTAAAACATAATCAATGAACTGAAGGAAAATTCACTGAATCTATTTGAAGTTGTAGTCTCTTTTTATGGGCAGATAATGGTCAACCTAGTGCAGAAAATGTCAATGCAATACTTAATAATCAAATATTTGTTTTCCTGATGAATTTAAGAAGATCAAGAAGGGAATCCAGAATGATGATCCAGAGTATCCAAAAAAAGTGAGAATCCTCTAATTCCTCAGTCTGGATAGAGGTTGGAGCTGTAAGGATTAGTTCAATAAAAGAGTATAGGTGAAGTAGATAGGGGCAGGGGGAGGGACGGGGGAGGTAGAGAAAGAGAGACAGACAGACACTGTCAGAAAGAAGCAGCACAATCCAGACTCTGTTAAATGCTCTTAGAAAGCATCAACAAGAGGGTGTTTTCAGGGCTATGATTTAATTGTATCAGAATAACAGCCCAAGATTGAATGTAACGCATCAACAGAGACCTAAATCAACTAACCCAAGAAACAGAAAAAAATACTGTGGCATTCAAAAGGAATAAAGGAAGTCTTTGTGCCCTGAGAAGGATATGAAAAAGAGGCAAAATTGTGCATGCAATACAGTGTCTTCCATGGATGAAAGGGGAAAGGACACCGCACCCCCCAATGTCACTTTGGGTTTAAACACGTGAGTGCACTACCTACTTCAAACAAATATCACACACACACACACACACAGATACTCCCAATTGAAAGGTATACCTCCCTGATAAGTGCAGTTGCTCATTTGCTTTATATGTGCTCCATTTTCACATTTCAGCATGAATCACAGGTACAAGATGGTATTTAAGCTTGAAGGCCACAGATCTAGCAAGGCTCAGAGAACAGCAGGAAAGAAGGAATAACAAACACAGTGAACATTTCCTGCTCACATTTGTGGGAGGTGCATCGGCTTGTAGGATTCTGTGCATGTATAAGCCAGAAAAACAAAATTAACATCATCTCAGCCCCCTCCCCTGCCCCTCACAGACAGACTGTCTTTCCTGCCTCATGTGAAAAATTGGCACAACAAATATAGAGCCAAAACCAAAGACACTGACAGGCCAGGTTGATTTACTTGGCAAAGGCAGAGAGTTTCCAGAGAAAGGTATATAATTCACCCAGAAGCTAAGGAGACCAACGAGAGAGAAAAGAGTGAGCACAATTGGTTGTTTGCATAGAGCAGGGAGAAATATTTGAGGGGTTGCTGCCACGGTTATTTTTATTTTCTTTTACTTGCTTTTTTTGGTTGACAGATTGGTGACTTACTAGTTTTTTTTTTTCTTTTTCTCCTTTGAATGTCTTATTGTATAGAAATGAACCCTAAGAAGGGATGACTATATACATATATATATATACATATATATATATATATAATATGTATACATAGATACCTGTAATATACATATATACCTATATGTTTATATATATATATATATTACAATGACCAAATGAGAAAATATGACAGCGCTTTGTGCACCACAAAGCTCTATCATGCAGTATTTTCCTCATTTGGTCAATTGTAACAAGCTTTAAAGAAAACATTCTTTTTTTTTAAGGAAGCAGGATCAAAGTAGCTCAATAACTTGTTCATTACAGCACAGCTAATATTGGAAAGGGGCAGAGTTTAGTTTATGTATCCATTCATTCACGTTTGCATTCATTCATTCAAGAGCTTAGCCCGGGCCAAATACTTCTGTTTGCTTTGAAGAGACAAAGAAAAAGAAGTCCAGTCTCTGCCTTGAGGGAGCTCACGTCCTAGCAGAGGACGACAAAGGTCACTCACACGTGTGCTATGGAAGAAATGTCCCACGGATGAGGCGAGCACAAGGGCCTCAAGTTCAGTGCTGCCAGCTGGGTTACACAGGCTTCAATGAACCAGGGCACCTGGAGCTCATCCGGAGAGCCCTGCAGTCACTCCCCGGGTAGAGGGACAAAAGGGAAGGGGACAGGAGACGGGGAGCTGGCCAAGGAGCTTCCCTAGTGTTGAAGAGCCACACGTGGCCTGCCACAGTGAGAAGTGATAAAAGGCAGGGCTATTCAGGGGGTAGGGAGTCAATTCCCAAAAACCCTTTTATCTGAGCCCAATTCCGCCTATGGCCTCCAACCGTCAATACACGTAAAATCCCTGGGGTGATCATTCTAAACTATCTGGGGCCACATTGGGGTTCTGATTTTGATTCACACAGGATCAGGCAGAAGAGAAGCCAAACTTCCAGTCTACGGGCTAAGGAGAGAGGGTGTGGTGTAGGAAAGCAGCTGGGGACGGGGTGCCCGGCACATCTGCCAGCACTGGCTTGACCACCATGAAGCCCCTTCCCGTCTTCCCCACAAGTCAAGGGCTCAGTCCCACAAGATGGCACCCACTTCTGGTGCCAATCACCAGCCCTGTCACTTGTTGTCACCTGTAGTTCTGATGGATTCTCTATAAGTCAGGGGTCCCATGACCCGTCCTTAAGTTGAGTGGCTCACGGAAGCCAGACTACTTAAGTTTGCCACTTTGTTGTGTAATAAGGGATATGCTAAAGGATACAGATGAACATCCATGTGAAGAGATACATAGGGTGAGGGCCAGATGGGTCTAGAGCAGGAGCTTCTGACCCCATGGACCAGGGGGTTAGCCATCCTTTCAAAGTGTGGATGTGTCACCAATCCGGATGCTCTCAGAATTTTGTATGTTAGGGATTTTTGTGGAGACTTCTTCACATAGGCATGATCAATCAGTAACTCAACCTCTAGCCCATCCCCGCCCCCCAAGGACAGGAATGGGGCTGAATACATAAAGTCCATTTACTGTTGACCCTAAGTCTACCGGGGCAACCAAAAACTTGTGGTGAAGTTAGATTGGACTGTGCCTCACCAAATTTATCTGAAAATATCCCAGAGAAATGCCAAAAGAAAAATGGGCATAACATGTGTGCATCTCACTCCCATGCATCTGTAAGTGAACCTCTTGATAAATGATCGCGTCTCTGACCTGTTTCAGACTTTCTCATTGAAAGTGATGAATTGGAGAAGGGAAACAGCTGAGACATGGTTGGAATTATTTGATACCTACACTGAATATTTTAGAGTTGATATTTACTTTGACCTACAAGGGCAGTCTTGACCATTTTTACTCATTAACACATCTCCTTCAGGGGCTCAGATACACATCCTGATTTTTTGGAGGGAACAGGGAAAAATTTATTTAGCTGTCCCTAAAATAGATAAAGAGCCTGTACAAAACAGAAATGACTTACACCAGCAGCAGCAGCAGCAGAATTTCATGCCACGAAGGGGTTAAGAGATGTATTAACACAGAGAACAGCACTGAGTTGCAAGGCAAGGTTTCCTGAGTGATCCATCACTGGCCATGTGTACGGCACAGAACACTGCACAGGTAGCCGAAGAGCACTGATTAGCACAAACAGATGGTAAGGTAGCGACAGCCCAAAGTCAGTCCAAAGCTCACAATTCAATATGCTTTGGCTTCTTCCTAAATGTGCAATACACAAAGGAGTTTACGGTGATTTCTCAGTAATTATTAAATAACACATTTGAGTCACACTATCTTGATGGTCTCACAATACATCAGCCACGGTTTCCGTGTAGCCAACAGAGTTGGTGCTTAATGATTAAATGAATAAAGATGAAGGACTTAAAACTGGAAAAAATATGAATCACAATATGAATGTTGAAATTAACTATAAGATAAATGCCATCAGAGCTATCTTCTATAAACAATTAATAGCTAGGTTAATCTAACACTTTTTCTCTGCCTCAGAGTTTTTGTTTTGTTTTGTTTTTTTAAGATTTTATTTTTTATTTATTTATTTTTTTAAAGATTTTTATTTATTTATTAGAGAGAGAGTGAGAATGAGAGGGGAGAAGGTCAGAGGGAGAAGCAGACTTCCCGCAGAGCCGGGAGTCCGATATGGGACTCGATCCCGGGACTCCGGGATCATGACCCGAGCCGAAGGCAGTTGCTCAACCAACCGAGCCACCCAGGTGCCCAAGATTTTATTTTTAAGGAATCTCTGTACCTGGGGTGGGGCCTGAACTCTCGACCCTGAGATCAAGAGTCACATGCTCCACCAAATGACATCATTTGCAAAGCCACCAACCTTGGAACTGTCCTTTTGCTTGCCTCTTCTGAACCCTTCAAGAAAAGCTTTTTTTTTTCTCCCCAAATATATTTATTTTAATTTTTCAGTGTTACAAGATTGATTGTTCATGCACCACACCCAGTGCTCCATGCAATACGTGCCCTTTTGAGAGTCTATGGACCACGTTAAATACAATGTTAATCACAGTATCAATGAATCCCCAGCCACAGAAAAATGGGAGAAAAGAAGTTCACATCGAATTTGGAAAAAGAAAGAAAGCCAATTCAAATAAATAGGTAAGAATCATCAGTCAGCAATATGGACAATAAGATCAGCTTCATATTCTCACTCCTAATCCTGCTGCGAGAAAGAAAACAATTAGCCATTAGTGCTAATTGGAAACTACAGAACACACATGGCAATATCCCTCCCCAAGTAGTAGTAGTAATACGGTAGGATTATCCTTCCTATCAAGAGGGCTCTTTCCTCTTCCTTTTGCTGTTTTTCACTTTCAAATATTAAACTGGTGGTTGTTTCATGTTTACTTACTTTTCTGGCTTTCAGTATCTACATCCAGCTGGGTTTGCAAAAAAAAGAAAAAAGTTATTTCCTGTAGAAAATTTATTACTGCGCTATCCTCACGTGCCTTCTTAGAAACGGAATATTTCATTTCTAAAGTGACTGTTCCCAATCTAAGAAGAAATATCAAGAGTCTCACTTTCTTAGTAATAATTTTTAAACTTTCTGTTTTATCTTTCTGAGATTTCAGGGCTTTCAAGAATATACCATGTGAGAAGATTCACACTTATCTTTCGCTTTAGTATGTATGCCTCGCTTGCTCTGGGAAGCACAGAATATTCCTTCGCCACGTCATCGAGCTTCAACATCCCGAAGCTTCAGTGGACAATAAAATCAGTGGGCTCACGACGTAGGCTTGAGAAACAAAGCTGACCTCCACTGAAAAGAAATGATTTAAGCAGATTTTGTGAGCATTCTCAAGATCACGGAGATCAATTCGTGAAAAGGTTGCTAAGATCTTACACCAAAAGGGCACCGCACAGATGAAGGAACACAGAACAGGGATGCGATTCCTGCTGAGTAAGTGACAAGCCTTTAAGCCTATGTATCAATAGCCTCACTTCCAGGAAAATCAGAATAAAAGCTAGAGTGAAAGTGCAAAGTCCTACATGAAAAGCAGAGGTGAGGGGGAGGTTAGTGGTCAAAACCCCCGGAATCCTTCCTATAGGAAATGATACCCGAGATACACAATCATTAAAGGGGGAGATGGTGGAGCAAAGTATCCATGCAGGGTTTGCCTTAATCATGTCAGACTGTATGCCTGGAATTTGCATGTTGGCAGGAGGAGGAGGAAGGAAGGAAGGTCAAGGACATGAGTTAGGCCAGAAGGAACAAAATGCCAGAAAAATTAGTTGCGACTTTAATGAGTGGGCACAAAATATTTCTAGGCAAGAAAGAACATAATCAAGGCTGTGTTCTAGGAAGATTTTGGAAGCAGAGAGTGTTTCTCTAGATGTGGAATGAATCTCAATTATGTTTAAATCATTGATGACATTATTCATAAAGATTTGTGGGATAACATTGCATTACTAGAGGACTACATGTGACTATTAATGCTTTATATTTACAGAATGCTTCATAGTTAAAAAAATAAATTTTCTATTTAGGATCTCATTGTAGCTTTGCAATTGCCTCAAGAAGTAGGGAGCATTATCCCTGTTTATAAGTAGAGAGTAAATTTTCAGTCATATACATTATACACACACACACACACACAAAGACCAGAGTCCAGGATTCTGGAAAATTTCATGTGATATCAACAAAAATCTCATGTGATGTCATCAGCTATATGAATTAAATGTCAGTGAGAGAGGAAAAGAGTAGGGGACTTTGGAAATAACAGTGAACAAAAAAGTAAAATTTTAAGTAAAGTAAAATTTGTTCTACTTGAAACACATAATTTCGCTTTAAGAGAAAAGAACAGGAGTTAACATAGAAAAGGGGTACATGGGTGGCTCTGTCAGTTGAGCAGTGAATTCTTGATTTCAGCTCCCGGTCATGATCTCAGGGTTGTGGGATCGAGCCCTGCATTGGGCTCCATGCTCATTTATAGAGTCTGCTTGAGGTTCTCTCCCTCCCTCCCTCAGCCCACCCCTCCAACTTACACGTGTTCTCTCTCTCAAACAAATAAATCTTAAAAAAAAACCCCAAAAAACAAAAAAACCCTACTAGAATACAGGTGGAACAACAACAGAAGGAAGCAAGCCCAGATTCGGGGTTGGCCAAATTCAGGGTCATTGTCCCTGAACTGGAGCATGTGATGTAGCACATTTAGGTTATGTGGTTTTATAAGATCCACGTCATTATCAGACTCTACTGGTATCTGTCTGAAGACTCTCCCTGTACCACGGTCACCTAAAACTCTAGGGGGCTGGATGCTTAAGTCAAAGATCACCACACTCTTCACAAAAGCCACTGTAGTTACTTGACTAGCGAACTCACAGGACTTAGAATCAGAATGAATTTCAGAAGGAAAACCATTGAGAGGAGGAAGAATCTCAAGATGTGCCCCCTGCGATTCCTGGCCTCTTGTGTATAAACACCTTCTCCAGTTATTCAATCAGTACTAATCTAGAATATCCCAGATGTAAGTAAGGTCCCAAATCCACTGATCCTAAGATAGGAGAGTATCTGGGTGGTCCTGACCTAGTCACAGGAGTCCTTTAGAAGCCAAGAGGCTCTTCCTGTTTGACAATCCCCATACTCACGTCTAGGGCTGTGCCCTCCACCCTGTCCCTCTGCCGAACCTCAGGACAAAACAAGGCAATTTCACAATTCTGTGTGTCTGACCCAGCTGCGGCCACTTGAAGAACCAGAGACAGAGGAACGGCATGGCATTCAGGGTGGGCAGGCCTCAGATTCAGTTGGCTATCAGTTTACTTTCTTAAATTCCAAAACTGGTTTTCCATTCTCCATATCCCAAGAACCCCGAGTGTTCTCTTTTCTATGCTGGTTTTCTTCATTGAGCTTCAGTTTCTACACTGGGATCTCTGGTGTCTTCTACTGACAGATCAGCTTCCAAGATCCCCACACATGACCTTTATGGCTTTAATCCTATGCTACAGTTCATTAATCTCTCATTGTAAGAATCCCGTTAAACTTAGAAGGGTAGGTATCTTTACTTACTAGTGTTTTTTGTTCTTACTAGTGTTAGTTAGCACTTCAACATAATATCGGTTAGAATTAAAATTGTTTTGATTAAAATAAACTTTTGCATTTGCCAAGGACAAAAAAAAAAAAAAAATCACAGATCATTAGATCAAAATTAAGTACCATTCTTAGTGGTAATACTAACAGCCATCAGCTACAAAAGAGATAACGCCCCAGACTGAGGTTCAGTTCAATTTAAGTGCTGAAATGTACATGCAAGCTCAAATAAAAGAAGATTAAATGAATCTTATCAAAACCCAAAGATGTTCCAAGAATTTTCAAGGCTTAAAAAACAAGATTTTTATGACCTCCCATTACTAATGTCCTTAAATTTTCTTAAGGGATTTGAATTTCGGTTATGTTATTAATCTAAAACACTTCCTTCAGTTGACTTTTACATGGTACCCTGAATTAGATGATACTGAATCATAGTGACATTTGTAAATATGTACACATAGTTTAATTTTCTTTTCAAAGTTAGTAACATGCAGTTCAGCCCATTGAAAAATCACTAACTTGCTTTTATCAGCACATTTTTAAATAACAGCTAATTCAAAAGTAGACCTTTATTTTCTCTGAACAAAAACCACTTGCTTCATTAAGCAATATGTTGACAGCTAATATGATAAATTTAAATAACAAATATGAATTTTACAAGCCCATTAACTGATAACAAAAGATGCAAAAGGGCATACTTTTGAAAAGGGTGATTACCTCGTGTAGATAATTTTTGTCAAATTTACTTGAAATACACATAGTAGATCACTGATGTTGCATAAATTATCGTAGTAATACATTTTTAATTTCTTTTTTATTTCTTCTTTTTTTGAGAGAGAGAGAAAGAGAGAGAGAGAGAGAGAGCACGCACAAGAGTGCGAGCTGAGCTTAGGGAGGTAGGGGAGCAGGCACAGAGGGAGAGAGAGAATCTTAGGCAGACTCCACACCCAGCACAGACCCTGACATGGGGCTGGATCTCCCACCCCTGAGGATCATGACCTCAGTCAAATTTAAGAGTTAGACATTTAACCAACTAAGCCACCCAGGCTCCCCTAGTTTCTATTATGAGACTGCTTGTAATTACAGTCATCGAAAACAAAACAAAACAAAACAAAACTATGAGCAGCAGATGAAGAATGGAAAAAATAGATAAATTAAATTGATGCTAAGTGTATGGTCAAAGTATTCAAAGAAAATTTAATCCTAAAATTAACATGTTTTTACGAAAACATGATAGGAATAAAGCATATATAGTAACTCCTCAAATGATATTCATACAACCTATTTTTGGAGATTTTTCCTCTGTTTCTCTACTATTTCTAGAATAAATGCCTCATTTTTGGCAAGATACAAGCACTTTGCCTCCCAAAAGGATTTCAGCACAAGTTGTGCACAGTGTTTTATAACAGGGAAATTTCTCGTCCGTGAGGTACCATCAATCTGGTAAGAGATGAAGATATTCCAAAATTTTTCACTTGTGAAGAACCTCCTACTGGCTTTCTTACTTCTCTTCACCACCACGGAGGAAACGCTGGCACAGAATATTCCCTGTGCTTCCTCAGCTCTGAGGTGCCCAAATCGGTTAGTAGTTAACGTGCGGTGAAATTCTTACAGAAGATGATTTCATTTCTGTAATAATGCATGAAACCAATCTCTGCATCTATCTTCCCAATTTCAACAAAGCCAAGTAGGTGCGGGGTCTGAAGATGCCCTAGCCTCAAAGTACTTCCTTTATGTGGTGCCTTCTGTCCAACGATGTCTAACGACGGCGTTTTCAGACTGATGCTGGGTCACCAGGAGAACACATAAAAAGTGAAACTGATGACAGTAAGGTGTTCTTCCAGAGACCACCCAGCAGAATCTGACCACAGCAGGAGAGCAAAGTCCCAGATAAAAAGAAACATCTGAGGGGCACAGAGTGGCTTGTTTGGGAAGAGTGACACCGGCTAGGCATGTCAGATCGAGTTCCTCAAACAGTCCATGAGGAGCATCTACTTAGGAAGCTTTCCATTTTAAGAAGTAAATCTAAATACCTGAAAACAAGGCTATAGGGTCAATAGGGTCAATATAAGATATTGGGTCAGTGCAAATGGCTTCTCCAACATGACACTTTCCTTGCATTGGCATTGAAGTTAAACTTTCCTCTAAATACCCAGAGAATGGTTTGTTTACATCATGGCACTTATCATCTTGGATCTTGTATTAAAAACGTATTACTGGGGCGCCTGGGCGGCTCAGTGGGTTAAAGCTTCTGCCTTTGGCTCAGGTCATGATCTCAGGGTCCTGGGATCGAGCCCCGCATCGGGCTCTCTGCTGGGCGGGGAGCCTGCTTTCCCCTCTCTCTCTGCCTGCCTCTCTGCCTACTTGTGATCTCTCTGTCAAATAAATAAATAAAAATCTTCAAAAAAAATATATTACTATTAGATAACTTCAAGAGAAGGCCTTTTTTCCTGATTCATTTTGTCTTCCCATTAATAGACATCTGTCATTGCGCCTCTAGGTCAGCTCATTTAGACCCTAAGATACTTTTAGTCCATCATGAACGACCCCTGTTAGGGCATACGAGGGTAGTAGATGCCTTTCCCAGCAAGTCTCCTGACAAACCTCCAAGCAGAACACATTCTTTGAGATTCCTGCTGTTTACTCAAAACAATGGAATTGAAATACCTATGGATTTTAGAGGTTTTGTAGAAAAATTTATTACGAGAGCAGGAAAGAAATAGCACCACAAAGTACTTATTTCAAGATGGCACATATGAAATAAACAGTGCATGAAAAACAGTATTTTCTTCTCTTTAGGTCATGGAGAAGACGTGTTTGTGGGGGGGAGGGGGGTTTCGGTTGGTGGGTCGGCAGGGACGGCTCCTCGAGGTCCATAGGCTTCCTATTCAGCTGAAAGGAGCATGCCCATCCCCTCCACTCTCTTTCACAGGCTAGAAATCGGCTCTAGGATGACCATCTGAGAAGGGAGGCTGAAAGGTGTAGAGTAAGACTAGAAGGAAAACAAGTCTAGTGAACAGCTACACAGTCACTGACACTTAAATGATTTCCCTGTCCTCCCTTATTCTATATCTTAACATCTCTGTCACCAATAATGTCTGATATTCCTTTTGATATTCCGAAGTTCCCCCATGAATATGGGAGGACCCATGTATGAATATAGCACAGAAATGATATAATCTGCAGGAGATAAGCATCTCACTTTTAAGTTGTTTGACAATTCCTTTCTTCAAACTTCATGTTATTTTCTTGAAAAACTGTTTTTTAAAGATTTATTTGAGAGAGAGTGAGCGAGCACAGGGGGAGGAGCAGAGGGAGAGGGGGAGAGAACCTCAAGCAGACTCCCCACTGAGTGTGGAGGCTGAAGCGGGACTTGATCCCATGACCCTGAGATCATCACCTGAGCCGAAGGCAGACACTTAATTGATGAGCCACCCAGGGGCCCCAAAACTGACTTCTCGATTAATAGTCACAATCCTCCTCTCTCATGAGAAAAAGTTTGCAGTTACTGCCATTGATCAAGATTTCCCAAATCCCACATCTCCCACGTTTCTAAATTTCTCCTTGGAAACATAGAAATTTTTCTTTGTGCCAATTTATCTGCTTGAAATACACCTTTGTTCTAACAACTGTTCCCATTTAACCCGCTAACCCGCTGAACCTAATCAACCTGCATCTAGGTCTCCTAAGACATCCAATACTTCGATGCAAACCCTCCCTGTTCTTCTCAAGTCAGAATGACTTCAACTCAGGTTAGAGTCTCAACTTGCTGAATCGTAAAGCTGTCCTCAACATAATTTAGGAGCCATCTGATAGCTGTATTTGTAACCCGACAGATGTCTAGGTAGTTAAAGCCCTCTGGAGGATGGTGCCATGAAATCTGGAACTCTTTGAAAGTGGTCCGGTGTTTTTCATTGTTGCCACCACTCGGTCCCTGGGGACCCTGACAGATGCAGCAGAAGCTCACTGGAGGTAACTTCTGTCTTGTTCATTCTTTATGTCCTCTCCTAACACCCAATAATTTTTTTTATTAACCAAAGTCCCTTGGCAATACAAGTTGAAATGACATCTTGAATATAACTAATTCCTCCTAAAGAGGTCAAAAGGATTCATGCATGAGATATCGTCAATATGTAACAGAGACACAAGAAAGGATATTGCTTCATTACACTGAACCAGAATTTGGAGGATTCAGGAGAAAAGTAGCTATCACAATCTAACAGTATTAAAATTTAACACTATGTTATTATGTTTGTACTAATGTTAACTTTTACGTATGCCGTTTCATCGCTCAAAAGGAGAATTTATAGGAAAAAGTCATTTGGCTTTGTAGCAGGGGCAACTGAAGTTTTCTACTCCTCCAAACACTTCATGAATTATCCTCCATGGGCCCTTGCTTACATGCATGCCTGCTGTACCACGTGAGCTGTCAATCATCACTCAGAACACAGCACCCCTTCTTATCTTAGTCCAAAATCCTCTTTTCCACTCTGGTCCTCATTGCAGCTACACATAGCCGCCCACTCACTGTGCTCTACAAGGGATATTCCGCAGAACTGGCATGCAGTTAAGACAAGGGCGCAGATCAGATGCCAACAACTCTACGCCATATTCTGTGGCAGAACATTTTAGCCAACAAGTTATTTGTGATGTGATTTGTACTTGTCCATTGGCCAAGGTGAAACAGACTCAACCCAGAAATTACAATTTTTGAGTGTAATGAGAACCGGACAATATGTTAACTATAACAGAAGGGAAAAGATTATTATAGGATCATAAAACCAACTATAGGAGTATCAACCCTCCAGAGAGGCCAAAAATCCTTGGCTACCTTCAGTCACAGAAGAAACACAGTTCTTTAGAATGAGAAGAAATACATTTCCTCCCACTGAGCAGTTGACAGACCAGTTTTATTTTGAGCTATTTATCACATACTCAAAAGACTTGCGAATTCATAGGTCATGTTTCCATCTAAACAAGCACGTAATTCACCTGTTTAGTGCATAAACAACATCGTAATCAGTAGTGAATATTAAACAGTATATTTATTTGACTCTGATCTTTAACTTAAACTAAATAGATTTTGAGATTTGGTAGATTTTTAGGATACTTTTCCTCCATCCTTTCCGAACTCTCTCGGGCACTAAAATGAAGCCATACCAGGAAAGGACTTTGTTGTGGTGATAATGGTCATTCACTCATGCATCTCTGGGATCTAGAATAAGGCCTGACACGCAGGAGGTGCACAGCAACTTGTTGAACCTTTCAATAAAGATCTTGAGGGCATTATGCTGAGTGAAGTAATACACACAAAGAAAGACAAATATTGCACGGTGTCACTTATAAGCGGAATCTTAAAAAAAAACAATAACAGAAGCCAAACTCACAAAAGCGGAGTGAAAAAGTGGTTGCCAGAGCTGGTGGCAATTGGGAGATGCCAGTGAAAGGAGACGCACTTTCAGCTGTAAGCTGAATCAAGTCTGAGGGTCTAATGTAAAACACAGGAACTCTAAGTGAATAACACTGTCATGTAATTAAAACTTGGTAAGAGAGTATAACTTGCATTTTCTCTCCCCCCCCCCCTCTCTCTCTCTCACACACACACACACACACACACACACACACACCCCATCATAAATTTACTGTGAAGGGGCAGGAATGGCTCTGCTGCCCTGAATGGTTGCTGTAGACTTCAATGGAAATGGAAAATATGTACACGCAGGTGTTTGCAAATAGACTGTGTATCTTTTCATTTGATCAGGTAAAATTCATCCTGCTTATTCTTTTTTTATTTTATGGGGGCTATCATAGATATTTAACATAGGAAGTTTGCGCACTGATCTCTCACTGCTGAGCCAAAGAAGAGAAACAGCCAAAAATTATTTTGACAGTGAGGGGACGCTTTCCTTGTTCTTCTAGGAATGGCTTGGCACGTGGGTATGAAAAGGAACAAGGTGACTCACTAAAGATCATCCCATCCAATTCCTTGACTAGAGTTCATCCAAATGCCTGATGAAGGACAACCTATAAAGTTGATGCCATGTATTTCTGGGCCTCCCTCTTTACAGAGTTTTGTGTGATCCTTAAACATAATTTATGAGGGAATGTTAAAAAAAATTTTTTTAGTGGTATTTATTCTGGTCTCCCAAACTTAGATGCATTAGCATTCTTACCAGGAGAATGCCTTCCTTCCCTAATTCCCTCCACATGGTTTCTAAGTTTTAATCCTGTGTTTAGTCATATGAATTTATACAATAAAGTAAATGCAATATTCGGCCTCTATTTTGACCATATCACTACAGATGCAGTTGCTTTTTCTGAAGCCAACTAAGGAAGGGTAAGTAGCCACTTGATGCTCAGAGCTTTGGGTCTTTGTACTCAAAGCTCCTTAGAGTACCTGCATTTCATTTTGAACACCCTCTGGAATAACACATTTATGAGAGAATTTCACACAATAAAATTTTTTCTTAGAATAGTCCAAATATTATACTACTGAGAGTGAAATTCTCCTTCTTATGCCTTCCTAGGTTTTTGCCCACGTTTTACCACATCAGGCAGTGGGACCCAAGGTGTGAGAAAAGGGGTGACTTCAAAGTGACTTTCCAGATAGCTTCAAGTACCATCCCCATCTTCTATGGGAAAAAAGCCAGTGAAGAGGTGCCACTCTTAGAGATTCTCTTTAGTTTTAAATGTACATAAACCAAGACCAGAAGATTTATCACACTGCCAGCATGCTGCCTGGAATTTCTGCTTTCTAAAAGTCGATATGCCCACACTGAACACAAAGCCCTTTCCTGTTTGTCTACCTGCAAATGCATACTCAACCTTTCCAGGCTCTACAAGGCCTAGAAAACTCTATGGGCTGCTCCTGGCCCCATCAGTGTCCAGGTAAACTTACCCACTGTTGTCTACTTACCCCCACTATACCCCACACAGACCTTGATCAGAACATGTTAATACTCCAACGGATGCTGAGACTTTTTTTTAAGGAAAAGGACCATCCTTGTATACACAAAGCAGAGCATCGTTTGAGCATGTGATATATTCTCAATAAATATTTGTTGAAAGAGTCAGTGAATGGCTAAGTCATGAAATTCGAATGATCCACCAGCTCATCCAGTCCCCCAAAGATCTTCCTGAATCATTGGAAATTAGTTGAGAGAACTTAACTAAATGTCCTTTTAATCTGCCAACATCTTTTGGGATACTTGAACTGAAAACAGTAGAAACAAACTGGCTAAAAGTAAAAAAAGCGTACTAACTGGTAAGATAGGTCTAACTAGGAGAACCAAAGGAAGGCTGAAAAACTCTGGGATTCAGCAAATGTCAAACAAAGTCAAAGAGCTCTTGGGATTAGGGTAAGAAACCACTGTCAGCATGAATAAGCTCTTACAGTTTTCAGACCTAGTCCTCCCACTCAAAATTGAAATTCCAGGAGAATATCTGATCTTGCCCTAATTTGGATCAGACGCCAACCCTCTACAAGAGAGAGTCAGTCAACTTTCTTGGCTGTGTCATCTGCATTTTTATGATGGGAGAAGGATTTGCAGCAAAAGAAAAATTAGTCTGTTATTAAAAGGCAGCAAAATAGATACTGGACAAGGAAAAAAAAACAAAAAAGAAGAAGAAGCCCTCTGCACTAATCATCTGGGCACTGGCCCCAGCCAGCTTTGACTTGTGTCCTTTATCTTTATCTTTGTTCTGATAGAAGTTTATTGCTTATTCTTTCATTCAACAAATACATATTAGGAAGCTGCTACTCCAGGAACCACTCAAGCAGTAAGGATACAGCAGTGAATAAACCTGGCACTTCCCCCTCCTCTCATGTATCTCACATTTAAATCAAAGGAGACAGACAATAAACTAATATGCAATATGCCATGAGGCAATTAGTGAAATGGAGAACAATGAATTAGAAAAAGTAAATACTGCAGTTGCTGAGCGATGGATGGAGTTGCCACTTTATAAAGGATGCTCAGGGAAGGAAGGCTTCTCTGATAAGGGGACATCTGAGCAAGAACCTCCAAGAACAGATGATCAGCCATGCTGATATCTGGGGAGATGGGAGGAGGAACATTTTTGGAAGATATGGTGATATTATTGGGAATGTAAAGTATCAGTAAGGAGGCCAGTGTACCCAAAATGGGGCAAGGAAAAGTTGTAGCCGAAGGCCCACAGGGGTAACAGCAAGGCCACATCATACATTTATAACCATAATAAATATAACAATTATAATATAATTGTAATTCTGTTAGAACCACTAATATACTATAATTATGTGTATTATATATAACTATAATGTTATTAATAGATAATGGTCATTTTTGATGACCTAGGTAAAATACATTGACTTTATTGTGAATGAGATGGGATTTTTTTGGAGGTTTTTGAAAACACATCTAATTTATATTTTAAAATGGTCCCCTTGATTTTTACGGGCATAACAGACTACGCGGGCAAGAAGAGAAACATGGAACCCTGTTATGTTGCTGTTACAATCCTGGTTAGTCACCATTTTTCCTTGGAGTAGACTAAAAGAAGTAAGGACAGATTGCCGAATGTGTTCGGGGGCAGCGCTAACACAATGAGCAGTGAGTTATGGGCTATATGGCCTATGAGGGAAAGTGTCGGGTTCAACCAAATGCAATGGTGGAGTTTGCATTTATTAGATAAGAGAAGAATATGTAAGGTGGGTGGAAATTTGAAGGCATAGTGTGAGCAGGAATCAGGAATGCAGCTGTAGACACGCTAATTTATAAAGGCCTATTGTAAATCCAAGGAAAGATACCCAGTAGACAGTCAGATGTGGGTGTGCATCTGGGAGGAAGATCTGACCTAAGGATACAAATTTAGAAATCATGTAGGTAAAGATGGTTTTTAGACATATTTTCATTTCTGTTTATACTTAATAACCAGATATCTCATGCAGTCCTAGGCTTTAGAGGTTAGGAACCTGAGTAGGACCCATCAAAGGTGACAAAAAGATAGGGCCAGAATTATCAGAGATTAAGAAAGAGATGTCCCAGAAGTCAATTGATCCATGAAAGACTGAGAACATATTGTTCAGCCACTGTGAAAAGAGTTTGGCACTTTAAAAAATATTTTAGAAAAATTACAATCCCGAAATTCCACTCCTAGGTATCTACCCAAGAAATTAAAATCTATGTTGACACAAAGACATAGGCACAAATGTTCACCACATCATTATAGAGAATAGCCCAAAGAGGGAACAATCGAAGTGCCCATCAACTAATGAGCTAATGATCACAATGTGGTCTATGTGATCATCGATGACTATGTGGCAGTAACAAAGGGGAAAAAAGAAGACATCCTACAGCATGGATGAACCTCTAAACCTACAGTAAACGAAAACTACTAATTTGAAAGAAACAAGACAACAAAAACCACATATCCTATGATTCCATTGATATGAAATGTTGAAAGAAAAGAAAGGAAAGGAAAAAGGAAAGGAAGAAAGGAAAGGAAAGGAAGAAAGGCAAGGCAAGGCAAGGCAGGCAAGTGCACATAGAACATTTAACGGCTGCTCGGATCTGGGGACTGGGATGGAGAATAAGTGCTAAAAGGCACGAGAGGCTCCTCTGCGTGATGGCTATGTTCTAACATTACATTGTGGTGATGACTGCACAGCTCAGTAAGTTTACTAAAAGAAAAAAAAATCACTGAATTATACACTTAAAATGGTTTTGGTTTACTGTACGCAGATAATACCTCAATAAAGTTGTTAAAAGAAGAAAAAAAAAAGTAATCCATCAAGTCAGATGACCTCAGGATTTTGTCACCTGGAGTTACAAGTACAATTTACAAGAGCTGCTTGTGTGGTCTGGTGGGGCCACTGAAAAGCCAACAGGAGGACAACCACTGGAACCCCGAAATCATACTTCAAATTCATCCAGTTACTAGATAACGATTGTTTCCCTATAACTGCTTAACATAAGCTAAAAAAAATCACATTAGCAGTATCCACACTCTCCCAATTTTTCATACACAATGTTCAACAATTAATCTAAAATCACCAAGCATGCCAAGATGCAGTATCAATGAGAAATTAACTGTTAGAAACAGACTCAGTGTCTGGAGTTGGGGATGTTCACTCTTTCTTGAAATAGTGGTGATTAATATCATCAGAAAAATAGATAAATGAAATCATGAATTCTGGTCATCTGTAATTTTATAGATTCCAGAGAACTGTAATTTATAAAAGACAGTGGAAATTATAGAATTAAAGAACTAAAATAATTCAATTAGTTATTTGTTAATAATTAATTTGTTAATAGTAAATTTGTTAATTGAATTAACAAAATGACAGATTAAACACATGCAGATTTGACAAATATAAAGTAAAATTTAAAATCCACAGATATTTTTTATATACCTCTCAAAGTAACTGACAGAACAGAAGACAATCAGGAAGGTACCAGATGACTTGAAACACATAATCAATCTGTCTTAAGTAACATATAAAACACTGCCTCAAATAGCTACAGTATATGTATATATATATATATATATATATATATATATATATATATATGTTCTGGATGCACAGAAAAACATTAAATGAAAGTGCCATTAGGTAGGAACTTAAAGCAAATTCACAGAATGTCAAAGAACTCTCATGATATGGGGCATGCTCTTTAATCAAGTGAAATCAGAAAATATGTAAAAAGATAAAACATCCCAACTATTTCAAAATATAGAAATGCACTTTAAGAAAAAAAAAAAAAAACAACTTTTGTCAAAGAAGCAACCTAAATGGGAATGTGAAAATATTAAGAAATTATCATGACAGTGAGTCCTGCTATGGGATGCAGAGAAAGCTGTAAATTGGGGGCGCCTGGGTGGCTCAGTGGGTTAAAGCCTCTGCCTTCAGCTCAGGTCATGATCCAAGGTCCTGGGATGGAGCCCCGCATCGGGCTTTCTGCTCAGTGGGGAGCCTGCGTCTCCCTCTCTCTGCCTGCTTCTCTGCCCACTTGTGATCTGTCAAATAAATAAATAAAATCTTTAAAAAAAAAAGAAAAAGAAAGCTGTAAATTGGAGTAAATGTAATGCCCAGAACACCTACGTGAGGGAAGACTGAAGACCAATGAGAAAGAACAAACCCAAACAAGTAGAAGGTAGGAAATAATAAAGAGCAAAGTTTAATGACATAGATGAGAAAGGCTTTATGCTCAATGATTGATTTTTGAAAAACTAATTGATAAAATAGCCTCTTAGTAAGACTGGTAAGAATAAAAATGGAAGGTACAAAGTACCAATACCAGAAATGAAGACAAACACTCTAGATTCCATGTACATAATAACCTTTCGTAAAAACATTTAGGAACAATTCTTTGGTGATAATAAAACATTTGGGGGAAATTGACAACCACTGTTTTAGAAAAACACAAATAACCAAATATGTTATTTTAAAGTTCTCTAATGAAATATTTTCTGTGTATTAAAAAGTGACAAACTTCTCAAAAAGAAACTCTATACAAAAAAGGGCTTCATCAGTGAATTCTTCCAAAGCTTCAAAGAAGAAATAAAGCCAAATATTTATAGACCAAAAAAAAAAGGAATAATTCTGACTGTTAATTTGTTATGGGGTCAGAAAATCTTATTGTTAATATCTGATGACATTACACAGGAAAATTCAAGAGCAGATTTCTCTGATAAACATTAGCAAATGTCCTCAGCAAAACATTAGCAATAAAATCAGGACATATATTATAATACAATGCATGTTTGCTTCTGGGAAAAATGGAGTGGGTTATGGCAAATCCAACATCAGTACAAAATCATATAATATATGCCCCTATTTAAAGGCATAAGAGAAATACTGAAAAATGAGATCTAGAAGCCTTCAGATCCTAGCTCATATTCTATAGTCCTATCTTTCTGGGGTATCTGTCAGCTTCAGGTGCAAAGCAAAAGGTAAGAATCCAAAGCCACGGTTGCAGATTTGAGAAACCAGTTGAGGTTTCGGCCATCTTCCAGTTCTAGAAATATCAATATGAACGTGCTTCAGGGACTAGAGAAGCATGGGCCCTTCCTCATTTATGTATTTTGACATCTACTGTATTTTGAAGCTGCATGGGAAGAAGGCTAAAATTATAAGGAGTTAGCCTCTGAAAAGCAAACGGGGTTTCCCAGTTTCTATAATTTGGAGCCCACAAAAATTCAAGCTCAGGAGAAAACCTACAAGTATACCAGGCTTCAGCTCAAGGGGGATCCCTGCCTGCGAGGACATAGCAGAGAGAGTCACAAACAGGCTACCCTTACCAAAATGGCAGCCTGCCCTCTTGAGTCCAGTTCCTCATTTTGATCCATTCTTTCTCCCTAGCAGAGGAAAGTGCAAATCCTCCAAGGATCCTCTACATTATTTACAAAACCTTTTTCATTCAATAAAAATGAGTAAGCATGCCTAGAGAAAAGGGCATGAAACCAACCAAACAACAAAAATGATGATATAAGTAGATCCATATTTCATGCAGATACTGAACTTAAAAGACATGATGAATACATCAGGTGGAGGAAAAAAATGAAACTTCAGAGCATCTCATAAGAAAATTAGTTGAAAAAGTTGGTCCTTTGGAAGAAAAAAATAAGCATAGGGCCTGGCAAACATCAAGCAGGAATGATTTCAAAGAAAAGTAGGAAAAACACAAAATACAGTATCAGAAATGAAAAAAGTATAACTCAAAGTAATAGAAACATGAAAAATAGGGTAATTATATCACAAACAACTTTACACTTAGAATTTTGTAAAGTTATTTGAAATAACTAGATTCCATAAAAAGTAGCACTTAGAAAATAAGACATTAACATAGAAAATTTGATTGGTTATAACATCTAAAGAGTAATTTGTAGTTAAAAATATTTTCAAAAACAAAACTCCAGGCTCAGGTATCTTCACCAGTAAATTCTTCTACTGCGGAAATAATGTCAACCCAACCAAATTTGCTCAGGTAATTTGACAAAAAAATTTACTTCCCCAAATTTTGCAAGGTCACTTGATCGTCACATGGTTGCTTTGAGAGCTGCAGATGAAGCATTAGATAAAATTCAAAACCCAGTCTGGCTGAAAAAATTAGCACACAAGGAATAAAAGACAATTTAATCTCTTTAAAAAGGCCCACAGAAATACCCAAAGAACACACCATTCTCGATGATAAATTACAGCAAGTGTATGTGTTTTCTGTGCCTCCAACTTTCTGTAAAGCAAGGACAGCAATGCAGGCAGGTTTAACAGAGGATTATATATGTGCTCTCACACACACACACATATGCACGTATTTGTAAAGCACTTATAAGGAGAAAGGTCTCCATAATGGTAATTATTATTATTATATGGGTTTAATACAATGGATGCTACTTGTCGCTTAATTGCATATGCGGGTTGAGATGGAAAAGGAAGCAAACGTTAGTCCCAAGGCTTCAAATCTGGGTGATTTTTAAGTTGCGTGTGAACTGTGCAGAACTGATAAACAAACCAGTTCACCCCCAACAGATTCACAGGTGGGGGTGGGAGGCTGGGGACTCCAGGGCGAGCAGTGAGGGACAGGCTGGTGCTGACAGCAACGACAATAGACAGAGGGGCGTCATATTCGTGCTCCATGTCCCTGGGTCACTAGTGATGGGATTTGTGTTCATATAAATGAATTACTCAGAATCGGGATCATCTTGTGAGCTATGAACTGTCTGGCCATGTTCTCAGTTACATAATCACACACTTGTCTGTTCCCAAGAGATACAATACAAGGAAGCAAACCTAAGCTGGGTTGAAGAATCATGAAAATTTACTCGTCCTACTTAAGGACGGTTTTTCCTTTCCTCACCTTACTGGGGATTTAACGTGTTATCTTACACACATGGTAGCACAGAATTTGAAAATGGCTTTGTAGAGCCTTTGTCTTCCTCTGCCTTGTCCTAGGAATTTTCTTTATAAAGAGTTCTACTCAGTAGAATTCTAAAGAGTCAGTTCTAAGTATGTTTTATGATGTTATCATAGTCTTCTCTTATCAGATGATCATCTAATTGTTTTTAAACTCCTAAAGCCATGTAAATATTATCCTTGCAAGTTTTTAACAAATGGAGGAATGCATTACTTAAAACAATTGCTTAATATTCACATCACAGAATTGTGAGTACGTTGTCTGAGTAGTAACTACTACTCATAATGTGCTGACAAAGGCAGCCATAAGACGGGCAGTAAATTCTATTTTACTGAAAACAGTTAGCTGATAGAGTTGGACAGGAGAATATGAAGCAATAAGAAACTTAAAAATACACTATTTTCGAAGATGGGTTATCCTAAACCAGTATACAGTAATATTTACCTAGAACATTTTGATTTTGTACTTAGTGACAACAAATAGGAAGGTTTTTCTGGCAAAATTTAGCTCAAAGTGATGGTTGTCTTGGAAAAATGGGACCTTCAGGTTTCATGATTCTGGAACTAAATTAAAAATTGGAGGAAATACAAGAGAACGACAATTTCCAATGATCACTCTAGTTCTAACTCCTCTTTCTATCGGGAGACCCATGATTTTAACATGGGGAACACAAACTCCAGCTGACTTCCGGCTCTCTCATTCCCTTCCCTTCACCTGATCCTGTTCCCTCCATATGAGTTCTCCGGGGGTCCCTAGCATGACTGTGAAGCTATGTAGAGTGACGAACTGAGGGTCCTGTACTCTAGAACACCATTTTGGGAATGCCGGCACGGCGGAAGGCAGCGACCATCTCCATCTGGAGCTAAGAGCAAGCATGGCTACCGCCCATAAGAGCTTTGGCTCCCTGAGCTCACGGTGTCCCTCCTGTAACACAACCCATCGTGCCATCTGGCCCTCGTGTATCACCTGAAGGGAAGGAGAGCTTGGAGAACCGGAGCAAAAATGAGGCTCCTCCGTCTACTGCTGTTGCTGAGAGCATGAGTCTACCCCTTACGCTGACCCAGGAGTCCGGAGCCTCCCATTCGTGTGCGGGGCTGGCTGGCTACTTTACGACTTCCTCACAGTTCTTCACAAACCACGGCTTCAAAATCACCCAGATTTGATACCTCAGAGTTCGCATTTGCTTGCTTTTCCACCTCAACCCTCATATGCAATTAGTTGACAAGTGGCACCAATTTTTTAAGCCCATATAATAATAATAATAATAATAATAATAATAATAATAATAATTAACATTTATGGAGATCTTTCTCTAAGTGCTTTATAAATACACGCATAGATGCGTATGTGTATGAATATATAATCCTCATAAACCTGCATGCATTGATATCGTTGTCTTACAGGAAGTTGGGAGGCACAGAAAGAACACAGAACCTTTCCCAAGCCACCTAACTTGTACCTGCCAGACTCGAGAGTCCAGAATATCCCTCTGTTCCCTCCACCTGAGCTCTTAGCCACTCTGTTATGTATCTCTGTAGGTCATTTCCTCCTTCGTCCCCCTCTTTCTTCTGTGTTGTAATTTCTAAGCTCCTAGGGGACCAAAGACCTCATAGTCTAACTTCATAGTGGAATTATAAAATAGGCACACAACTTAGTTAAGGTAAGTAGACTGAACTAAACTCTTTAGACAGTCCAAGAAAAAGTAAAAGGGAGGTGAGGATAAGAAGGGATTGGTCCTAGTTTAAAGTATCCAGGAAAGATTTCTAGAGAATAAAACACCAATCTGAGTGAAATCCTGTCACTGAAAATTCATGGCCCCAAATCTCAGCTGAGCTCCTGAGCTCTCAACCCCACTGAGAAAGTCCTCCTTCTGAGAAAGCTCTGCACGCCACCCAAAGTCAGCGGTGCTTCCGGTCTTCACTACCCACTCCCAGACCCCACTCGCCATCCGCCTCGCTAGGTAAACACGTCGATGACTTCATCAAGATGACAGGTTATCACACCAAAAAATAAGAAGCCAAAAATAAAGATCTTGAAAGAAGTTCGTCTGAAAAGGCTACCTACTGTGAGTCCAACTCTATGCCATCCTGGCAAAGGCCAAACTACGGAGACAATTAAAAGAGCGTGGCTGCTGGGGTGGGGTTGGGTAGGGGAAGATGAGTAGGTGGAACGCCGAGAACGTTTAGGGCCGTGAAAACTATTCGGCACGACCCTTCGATGATGGAGACCTGGCATCAAACATCTGTCCAAACCCACTGAAGGTACACCAGCAAGAGTGAGCCCTAACCTAAACCATGGACTCCGGGTGATGACGAGGTCTTGGTGTAGGTTCATCAGTTGTAACAAATGGACCACTCTAATGAAGGATGTTGATAGTGGGCGAGGCTCTGCACGTGTGTGTGGCGGGGGTATATGGGAAATCTCTGTACCTTCCCCTCAATCTTGTCGTGAATCTAAAGCTGCTCCCAAAAAATGAGATTAAAAAGGGGCGCCTGGGTGGCTCAGTTTGTTGGGCGTCTGCCTCTGGCTCAGGTCGTAGTCGGGAGTCCTGGGATGGAGCCCCGCATTGGGCTCCCCGCTCAGCGGGAAGGCTGCTTCTCCCTCTCCCTCTGTCCCTGCTCTCTCGCATGCACTCTCTCTCTCTCTAATAAATCAGTAAAATATTTAAACAAACAAATAAATAAGATTAAAAGTAAATAGATTTTTAAAGACACCTATGAGCCCTGCATCTCCACAAACATCCATGATGACCCCGGACTCCGAGAAGAGAGTTTCTCTCATTCTCTCTTCATCTACTTTAGTTTCCTCTCCTTCACCGTCACTACACTTGTACCTGATTCCATTGTTTATAAATACTTAGTTCGTCAATTAATTTCCCTTAACTTTGTATCTTTAAATGTTCCCTTCCAATTTGTTCCTTTCCCCTCCATATAAAATTTTCAATTGTTTACCGTTTATTTTATTTTTTTTAATTTTTATTTATTTATTAGGAAAGAGAGAGAGTGAGAGAGAGCATGAGAAGGGAGAAGGTCAGAGTGAGACGCGGACTCCCCAGGGAGCCGGGAGTCCGATGTGGGACTCGATCCCGGGACTCCGGGATCACGACCTGAGCCGAAGGCAGTCGCTCAACCAACTGCGCCACCCAGGCGCCCTTTACCGTTTATTTTTAAAGACCTACTATGAGCTACAACAGCCAAGCTTCTAAAAGCATCATCATTCCACTGTCTTCACACTGCCACCTCCCATTCTTCCCTGTAGTCCATCATTTGCCACGCTATTTCTCTGAAGTCATTCTATGAAATTCTTCATTTCCATATGAATCAATGTGGATTACTCACTATCAATATTCTTGCTCCTTTCAGCACTGAAATCCAATCCCCTGTTAGAAACTTTCTCTTGGTTTGGTTTCCACTGCACATTCACTCCTAATATTCCTCCTAAATTTGTAATAACTCCCTCTCACTCTCCTTCAAGTTCAGCTTACCTTCTGCTTGCCTCTCAAATAGTGAAGTTAATCTAGGTTATTTTCTTGACATTCTTCTCTGGTTACTCAAGGATTTCCTCCTAGGCAATCTTAACCAGATCCATTTTCCAGCACCTACATATCAGGGACTGAATTTGATCGTGGCTTTCTAGAATCCTAAGAATGATTCTAAGATTAACCATGCGTCTAGAGAGAAGGACTATGATTAACTAGTGAAGTCTTCCAAGGATACAGAAGATGCAAAGGGTGTGTAGACCCGCATTTGCCATTCTGCATATGCATGCTGATAATTGTTAAATTTTTTTCTCCTATTCAGATGCATATATCTGTGACTTGGACGATGCTATGTAGACCTACCAAAAGACTACACACACAGTTTGCTAGAGCATCAAATATCAAGTATGAAGATGTACAAAAATATTTTGCTTGCATGATTGACATAGGCTATAAAATACAAAGCCTGATTTTATCACCTTGTGCCAAATCTCTTCCTCATATCTTCCTTATTCTGAATTGTGCCACTCAAATTCAGAGCCACTACGTACGCAGCTGCATAGGCTGGGTCCTTCAAACTCCAGGGGCTACCATTCACATAACAGACAGTGTTTGCGAACCCTCTAGACTGCTGTGGCACAGTAAACCTGTCACTTCCCTAACAATCCAAGTCAAAAATCTAGGTTCCACCAGGCCCTTAGGTCCAGTGGATCAATATGTCCTCCCACTCCAACCCCCCCTCCCCCGTGGCAAATTGCCTTATCTCCATGCCCACTCCTTCTGCTTTGGTCACACTGTTTGCCTCTGGGGTAAGCCCTTGCCAGGATCTGTCTCCATTCATGGTTCCTTCTAATCAGTCCATCTGTACCCTCCTTTAGGCAGAGTCGTGTTTGAAACACATTGGTTGTCACATCCCATATTTAAAACACCAATGCCTCCCCATCGACTTGCAGCATGAAACCCAAAATTCCTCAGCCAGATGCTCTGTCTTCCAACATTCCAGCCTGCCTCCCTCCCTCTCCATCCAAATCCCAGGCCAGTCCTTGACAGCAGCATCCCTCCCCCACATCTCACACTCCCTGCTCCAACCTTGGCAAAAAGCACAGGATGCCTCACACATGTTTGTTGACTTCATGCCTTCTCACATCTCACACTTCACTTCTCACATCTTATTTTCTCTCTCAATCCTCCCAGTCTCGTTACCCACAAAACGCATGTTGTCCACTGTTCTCTTGTCAAAGTTTCCATTACTCCTTCCTCTACTTGCTTTGTTTTTCTCTTCCTACCTTGTTAATATTTAACCATATTATTCACTATCTATGCCCACATCTCTCTTCCAGACTATAAGTTCCCTGAGACTGAGGAAAAGGAACTGTCCAGAGTTATAGCCTATGCAGCCAACACAATAACTGGTACCCAGTGGGGCTCAATAAATGCTGCTGAATGCATCAATAGAGGTTTTAAAGATCACCGACCTCCTCTTTCTACAGTTTTCAAGTAAACTCATGAAGTAGGGATTAGCAGAGAAAAAGTAGACTATGTATATTAAAATGACAGATACAGGACAGAAAAACATATATCAAGAATACCTAAGTTTTTCTGGGGCACCTGGGTGGCTCAGTGGGTTAAAGTCTCTGCCTTCCGCTCAAGCTCAAGTCATGATCTCAGGGTCCCGGGATGGAACCCCGCATCGGGCTCTCTGCTCAGCGGGGAGCCTGCTTCCCCCTCTCTCTCTGCCTGACTCTCTGCTTACTTGTGATCTCTCTCTCTGTCAAATAAATAAATAAAATTTAAAAAAAAAGAAAGAATACCTAAATTTTTCAAAGAAAATAAGAACAGGTGGAGATTAGTCTTGATGAATACAATTTTTATCTCTTTCTCATAAAATGCATCTCACTGAGAATGCCATTATAGGCGATTACTGACTACTCATGACATCTTGCTTTCATTCAAAGCGCAATCCTTTTTTCTAATTTCAAAATGGATTTTGGAAAAATCTCCTGTTAAGAAAATATTTAAATGCAATATTTTATAAGCTGTACCGTGAACGGATGATTTTTTTAAAATAACTCTAGTATACAGTTGCCATATTTAGCAAATAAAAATATAGGATAAACAGTTTAATTTTAATTTCAGATAAATGAATTTTTTTTTTAGTCTAAGTATGTCTCATGCAATAAACAGGGCATACATATAATAACAAATCCATTGTTTATATGCAATTCAAATTTAAATAGCGGTTCTCTGTTTTATCTGGCAACACTACTTTAATATGAAGTTATAGACAGTTGAGTTTAGAAGTCACGAAACTCCCAATACTATGTCAGCCTGTCTTTAAATATAGATAGAGATGTAGACAGAGATACAGATAGATATAAATTCTATGCAAATTCTTCCTTTCTCATGCCATAAAACTATAATATTCCCAGACATCCTTTCTTCTCAATAAATAAAGAAGAATAATGATACCGAAATATTATTCAGTTTAAGCCAGGACCATACTTTCTTGACTTGTGGCAAGTCTGTATTCTGGGAAGCTGTGCCCTAGTATTCTAATTATTTATCATAAAGGTCATTCCACTGTGTTAACATTCACACTGAAGCGTGACCCTGAATAATCACAGGGCAATTTCTTCCAAATAAATTCTCTTTCTGTACATCCTAAATTCACGTAGCTCTTTTCGGACTAATTAGTCTAATGAGGTACTCAATAGAGGGATCCAAGGATTTTTCACATCCACATTCTAATTTAATAATGGAGAAGATAATGCTTCACTTAATCTTCTAATCATAAGAAAATGACATAAACAGTTTTTCCTCTTTATTCCCTGTAGATGTCTAGGAGCTCAGTAGACCCTTAAATGCCCAGGACTAGACTGAGTTTCTTCTACTGGTAGTTGAAAACACATTTGAAACAAAAGGATAAGTCACTAAGAACATAAAGTACGAAAATAGATGCCATAATAATTGATCCATTCTCTTAATAGGTGAAGTACCAGACACGGATAAAATTTACATAAATATAAATAAATGGGATAAAATAGTCTCATAAAAGATTCTAAAACAAAAAGGGAGGAGAACATAGCTCAGGAAGGGGGAGGAAAATAGTTTCACTGAAGAAACCAGACATTTCAGAAGGGCATACTTTCTAATTCCAAGAGAAAGTAAAATTTTTGTTCAAAATGATGTATGAAATATTAGATTGTTAGAGCACAGACTCAAGGAAATATGGCTAAGGGACAGACACAAATTAAAGGTGAGTCGGATGAAATAAAAAATGGTTTGTACTTAATAGAAGGAAAAGTTTTATCCTAGAAATTGAGCCAGCATTAGAATAGTAATAAACAGAAGCAACA